>NEWO01000321.1:214733-225831 GCA_003013225.1 Phalaenopsis aphrodite | reverse complement strand
GAGATACACGCTCAAATCAACTCTCTGCAAATACATAAACTTACATAGCTTCACTCCAAACCCCTTCTCTCAATCTCACAAGAGAAAGCCTTCGTTGAAATCCTCCTCCTCAACTTTTTTATGTTTCATCCTTCATCTCTTAAAATCGAAGCTTAAGAATTGAAACCAAGACAACTGCCTCGGTGATCTAACTGCACCACCACCAGATGTAATTATTCCGCTCGCTTAGGAAGAAAGATCTAGAACGAAGCCAATATGGCGTGATTATGCCTCTTTGGGCGTGGTTACACCATTTGGTAACCTTTGGATCGATGTAACTATATTGATTTGACTTAATTACGCTTCGCAGAAGATCATCTTGACGGTTGTGGGAGCTTCTCAGGCTCCATATCCTCAACAACATGCTTGTAAATCTTCCTATCTTTTATTTTCAAAAGAAATCAAGAACGTCATTGCTAAATTATTTACGTGTGTAATGTGCTCTCAAGTGTCAAGTGAACAATCTAGTTGGTAGAAGCCATTAAGCAGTCAATTATTAAAGCATTCAAGCACCCCATGATGTTTATCATCTTTTCTCCCTTTTTCTATTTTTAATAAATTTATCATCATCTCATTTATGAGCTTACTTATCATTTACCACACCCTTTCATCAGAAAATTTTGGATTGACACATGATAATAAATAGCAGCAACAACCTATTTATGCATTGTAACAATTTTTTTTTTTTTAATTTCTGATTTGAAGATATTGATTGGGGCTGCATTTCTTAATTTTGAGTACTCCTACAGTCATCACTTTATACATAGTATATGTTGCAATGGACATGTAATATTTGTTCTTGGCTTTATTTTTATTTCTTTCATTTTAAACAAACATATTTACTGCTTACTTTTCCCTCTATTCTATATTTCTTTGTACTCCAATTTCTGCTGCAGGTTTCCATCCCAATCATTCCAACTGTGAGAATGATCATTACATTCACCAAATACATCAGTCTCCAACCATCAGAACAGTTTTTCACACCTCTTTCAAGCCCGAGGCATCTTCCAGCCCCGGAAGAGAGAGATCAAAGAAAATCAGAGAGCACGAACCCAAAGTCATGGCTAAAATGGGGCAGCAGTTCTTCAACTAAATCTTCCGTTTCTCGATCAAAAATGGTTAACACGCAGATGGATGAGCATGCGGATCCATTTATTATCCCGAGCGATTACAAGTGGGTGAGTACCAAAGACAAAAGCCATAGGATAAAGACAACTAAGTCAAAAAAAGGGAAGCAAAAGGAGATTCGGTGAATGGAATATGGATAAAGCTTCGTCTTCCCCATTCTATTAACTTCTTGAGGGGACCATGCTGTTTATAACATTTTACTTAGTATAGCTTGGAGTCTGCAAACATGGAGATAATATAGGCTGACTAGATGGAAGGGAGAAGTTAGAACCGGAGATGGATTTGGGCTTTGTAAAAGGGTGTTGGTAGTTTGGTATTAAAAAAAAAAAAAAGAGCTTTTCTTACGTAATTGTTGTCTAAATAGTTTAGGGAATATGTTTTTGTTGTAATTTTGAATGATTTTTATTGGCCAGGAAGAAAGGAGTTTGCAAATTTTGGCTGATGTCGTGCTTGAATTCGACCAAATTTTAGTCAATACAAAATCAAATTCATGCTCGATCCGAATTTGTTTCTGGATCTAAATTTGAGTTCTTAGATTGATTCAATTTGAATTTATTCAATTCTTGTTTCCAAGTTTAAGTCAATTAGTACTTTGTTTTCCTTCAATTGTATATGTAATAATTGAAAGCATGATATTAATAAAAATTTGTGCTTGTGTAAAAGAAACAACAAATGATATTAAGTGCATGTTGTGCTACATGTGTCAGATTTTAGGTACTTGCGTACTCTAGTATAATATATATGTTTCAGCCAATCATACCTGGTTAACTGTCATATTGCTTTGTTAAATAAAAATTTGATCTTCATGGGCTTTTGTTTCCCTCCTAAATACATATTCATGTATAAGAATTACTTGAATCATTATGTTGATTTTCACGATACTGTTGTTCATGCCATTAATATGCATGTTGAACGAGATCCTATTTTTGCCCTAGGGAATAAATTGAAGATTGTTAAAAAAGCTCTTTTAAGTGCTAATTGGGCCCTTCGTAGGTACATACTTAGGGCCTGTTTGGGACGGTTTATTGGTGCTTTTGTGTTTTTTAAAACAGGATTTGTGTGTTTGTTTCGTGCGTTTCGCCTACTTATCCATAAATGCCGCTCACATTTTATTATTTACACGGTCGCGGGCTCGACCTCGCGGCCTGCGTTCTTACCTTTTGGAGTTAACGCCCTTTTAATCTCATTAAGGATTTGTAGACCTCTCAAAAGGACTTTCATTCTACTTTGAATGTTCGGCCTCTTTCTAAACTTTTCCTTTCTCAAAGCAATCAAATTCAGAATATGTTTATTCAAGCTACTTTTTGTGAAACTCTTGGATTAAGCAAAGCCCAAAGTATTATTGGTTCTATAAAGGAGAGAATGATACAACATTTCTCTGTCAAAAAATCGAAAGTAGAAGCGATAAAAAGTTTTTTAAAGAGTTATTTCAAATAATGAGAGTGTGATACTCAACTTGGCATTGTCAAAGAGAGTATTTCTTAACTTTTTACCTTGCTTAATTACAGCTATACTCTACCTCTTCTCTTAATGCCCTTATGCAAATTCCTGTGGCAGCTTCTTATTCAGGAAAAGATTGATATGCTACTTGTTGATTTCACAAATGAAGATCTCAATAAAGCCTCTTTTTCATATTGAAATTGATAAGTCCCTTGGGGCAATCCAACATGGCTCTGATACCAAAATGAATTAATATACGATCGCTGAATTGGGGTCACACAAAACTTAATGCCAGAAATGAAAACAAGAAATGAAAGATATTTTAATGAAAACCCTTACAAAAGACTGATATCACACTGAAGAGTAGACTTCTAGAGCTCTTCCCGTCTGTCTGCATCTTCCTCTTAAACTCTATTTATAAGCAAACTAAAATAAACCCAACCGACAGTGGTTGAGCTAATAGTAAGCTTTCCAGCTCACGAACTCAATAAGATATAATAAAACAAACACATTTCACCGAAAAGAAATATTCCTTTTAGCTTTACAGTTCACACCACCGAAAGGAAAGATTCCTTTCAGCTTTACAATATAATCGTAAGCCTAGAAATAATTCTGGTGAGTCAGCAGTGACCCACCATTTGCTCCCATGTGAAGCTAAATTGAATTATTCACGCTCTTATTTGTGACGTCAGCAATGATGTTTGTAAGATTGGTCAGTTGTTGTTCCATACGGTAACAATATGGTTAAACAACTACCCAAGCATTCCCCTTTGTAGACATGCTTCGAATGTATCTGGTTTTATTCTCAAGTATAGCTTGTAGAATATGTAGCTCGTCCAGTACTCTCATCACTTGTTCTTCCTCGATTCGTCTGGTGGCCTTCCGAAGCTTGTCCTGTGCGTCCAAGGTGATGGGGTGGTCATGCATTGCCCAGAGGAGATCCCAGTGACGATCATTTGCCTACTTTGGATGGAGACTTGAAATGTCTGATCCAACTGCCTTGAAAAACTTCTTTCCATAAATTTTTGGTGGCTGCTGCTACCGTCCATTCTTCTAAATCTGTAAAAATAAAACGAACAGATTCTTCTTCTTCAGGACCTGCAGAGAACAAATGTTAGTATTGAGAGCGTGTAGACGAGGATATTGTTTTTGTCGTCGATATGTTCAAAGATTACTATGATCCCCAAGCCATTGATATAATCTGTAAATGAAAGCCATCGAACACGTGAAGACTTATTTTGAGTCATTTTGTGATAAAAAGAGATTATAGCTTGGCAATCTTCTAAGAAATTATTCCATCTGACGTACTCTCCCCTCGATCCGGGAATAGCGACATGAACTAAATGTCCTGTCCAAGCCAAGGAACTTACTCCAAAAAGCCCTGACAAATGATGATTGAGACGAGATTCGACATTTTTGAACCAAGAAGCGCTTGGTTTCCATTTTGGTTGTAGGTGTAACCAACTCGCTATTAAGGATATAGCAGAAAGAAGTAATAGAAAAAGAGCTCCAGTATAAAGATCCCCATTAGTGCGTAATCCAATTGTATACCACCACTGACAAACATCAGAATAAGCAATATTCACTGGACCGATAGCGCCTCCTCTAGTAAAGGCTTCGACAGTAGGTTGACCAAAATGAGGATCCCAAATTGCATGAGCAATAGGTCGTACATGCTAACCGTACAAATAAAACTGTTTTGAGAGTGATTTCCTTTTTCTCAAGAAAATGGATTTTTAAAGAATTTAATGTTTCCATACATGGATTTTGGCATCGATTGTTGACTTTAGAGTGGGAAGTTTCCCACTGGCGTAAGCACAAATTCGTTTTGTGCCCCTTGAATTCTCTTTCCGTTGTTTTCACTTGTAGACTCCCCCCCCCCCATTTTTCCATGCAACTGTCAGTTTCGAGGATAATATATGCGTCCTCCGGGGGTATCCTAGGTCCGACAAGTTCTGGACTAATTCTTTGATCTTCTTTACGAGAGCCCATTCATGTTCCTTCATGCGTTTATCACCGTGTGGTAACGTTTTTTTGATATAGTGGCCCAAGTAGAGTACCTAAATTAGGTATGTATGCTCGTGCATAGTTTAGTATGCCCAGCCATGATCGTAGGCCATGTTTTTATCTAAGTTTTGCATCAGGAAAATCGACAATCCTCTTGATGATGTGCGGCTATAATTTGATACGCTTGTTGCCAATGACTACACCTAAGAAGTCAATCTTTGGGGTCACAATTTTCATTTTGGATGCCGATAGTACTAACCCTTCCGCTTCTACTATTTTATGAATTTTTCCAGATGCACTTTATGCTCCTGTTCAGAGTTACTAAATAATAATATATCATCAATATAGACAATTTAAAAGTCAGAGCAATTCCGAAAACAATGGTCCATTTTTTCTTTGAAAATTTACTGGTACATTTTTAAGGCCGAATGGCTTGACAAGCCATTCATATAGTCCAGAAGGGACTATGAATGCAGTCCATTCAATAGAATCAGGATGCATAGCAACCTGATGAAAACCACTCTTTAAATCAAAATTGAAGTATATTTTGCTATTACCAATTTTCTTGAGAAGTGTATTGATCCCTGGTAGCGAATACTAGTGTTTTTATGTGTTGTCATTTAACGATCGGTAGTTGAACACCAGCCGCTCCTTTCCATTTATTTCTCTGATAGTTTTAGGATCAAATGAGGTTCCGAAGTTGAAAATCATCAAAATGGTTCTATGCCGACTTTTGCTTGGCCTAATTACCTTTAATGCGAGTAACCCATCAATATGCCTTTTGAACCGCTCTTGCATTGCTGGCATTACATGTTTCAGAGGCTTATCATGTATTGTCAGATCATGATTGATAATATCAAGTCTGCATACGACTTGATTTTTACTCAAATGTTTTAAGGGATCCTCACCAATAAATCCATTGTCTTGTAATCATCGCAATATTGTTCAGAATTTTTGGATAAATGGATTTTCTTCATTCATTATATTTGAATATACCCATTCTGGTTGCATTTCTATATAAAAATCATAATTCATTCCTTGTTTCGGGATTTTTTTGGCAGCAATTTCAAGCTCGGTTGTAGTGTTTACATGTGTAATTACTTTATAGAAGGTCACCGTGTTCCCTTCTATTCGTACTCCATCATTTAGAATTCGTATGAAATGACATCCGAGCAGCATTTGTATTCCATCTTTTGTATCCATATCAAGACAGTAGATGAGAGGAATACGGAAGCTATGTTCGTTTATTAACATAGTTCCTGCTTTTATCTTTTTATTTGCATTTGTTATAGAATTTACGCTGTTAAAAGATACCTGGTAATTTAATTCTTCAAGTATTGAACCTGGCACATCATTGATGTTTACACACCATGATGTTGCGCCTGCGTCAACTATGGCTCGTAGACTGAAACGTGTGACACCTGGTACATCAAACGAAATGATTAGATTAAATAGTCGGTTGATGACCTTTCGCACTGCTTCGTTCAAGATTTTTGCGCCAAGGCCGTTGCTTGGCTCTCCATCCAGTTGTCCTCGTCGATTCAAGGAGTTCCTGCAATCGCTGCTACAATTTGTCGTTTTCTTCGACCAAGTGGTCTGAGTATTTTAGTAGTTCTTGGATCAATGTGTCTTTGGATTGGTATGGTTGGAGAATTATTTCCTTCTGAATGGAAATTGTGAGTTAGAACATAATGGGCATGCAGTTAACATGCATACATGACAATATCTGTGCATATGTATGTTTGTAGTAATACAACAATGAGTGCATCGCGTATAAGGCCCTTGTTGGGCTTGCGTGTTCCCATATATGTCAACAATTCTCCTGATCGTCGTGTAGTTGGATGACACATCGCCATCCTAAATCTTCTTCCATCATGTCTCCAATTTCTTCGGCTGGTAGATTTTCTAGGGCTTGTTTAACGTGAGTCAGAGTGTTAACTCATTCTCCTTCGGAGATGCTACAGATTGCATCTAACTGTTCTTCATCCAGATCAACTGAAAGAACATCATAATCATCAGGAAGGCCCAGGTTATTTAGTATGGCGACCCTGGTCATATTTGCTCGTTTGTTTTTGCATTCTCGAGCAAAATGACCACCTTCACCACAGATGTAACATCGGCATTTAGTGGATCTTGATTTGTTCTTATTCTTGATTACCCGTTGGTGAAATGTGTCAAGACCACAACAAACTCATTAAGTATTTCTTAATCATCACAAAATTACCTAATACTATCTATAAAGTCATTGTTATGCTAACTACTTATAAGCTTAAAGTTATCCTTCCTAGCTTCATCCACTCATCTCAAGTTGTTTTTCTTTCAGCAAGTTATATAGTCGATAATATCACATTGGCTAATGAATTATTGCAATGTTTTCAATTCTGTCAGCCATCCCAAATGCTTTTCTTCTAAAATGCTTCTTAAGAAAGACATTGATTCAGCCAACCAAAACTTCATTCACAAAAGGCTGAAAAACATGAGATCTCCAAAGTTTGTTTGATAGATCAAAGCATTCTTTTATGACATTTCTAACATGCAAGCCAACCTCACAAAATACACTATTTATTTATCTAAATTTGTTAATGCTTTGCTTAAGTAGAATTGTAGCTGAATTCTTGGTTTTCAAGAGAAATTACTCCCTTTGGTGCATTTGAGGATAACTATCAATTCTACTAAGCTTAATTTCATTACCTGTCACAGGCTTATGCATAGGAATCTCTATTTGAGTGGCTGGAAACAAAAAAATTCTTACTTTTGCAGGTAGATTTCAAGTCATTAGACCAGTATTTAGAACTTCCTCCAATATTAGTTTAGATCTACCACCATCCCAAAAACATTAAGAAATGTATTTTGTAAGAATCGAAATATATTTTTACCTTTTTCTCTTCTTTCCTTCCTTGCTCGTTGCTTCACCGACTTCCTAAACCGCGACGCTTTCCTCTTTCTTCTCCCGCTTGCACTTGTCACCCTCCTTTTCTTCGCTTAGATAGAGACGACCGTGGGCTAGGGGAACCTCACCACTCCCTCCTCTCGATCTTCTTCCTCCCTCTCTCCCGATTTCGCTGGCCAAACCACCTCGATACTATCGCGAATGGATCTAGATGTGAAAGTAAAGTGGGATAGCGATGTACAGAGACCAGGAAATCCCATCTTCTTCTTCCTTCCATCGCTTCTACCCGAAACCATCTGGGAAGGTAACCCCCGTCTGTCTCTTCCTTCCTATCTGGCGCATGCATTAGCTTCTCTGGATGCCTAGATCCGTCTTCCAATGGATTCGTCGATTCCTGGATCAAAGGCAGGAGAAATGGACATTAAGAGGATTTGAAATTTTTATTTCTTTGCTATTTGTTAGGCTGAAGGTGCTAGCTAAAATTGATTGTAATTAATTTCATAAGTTGTTTCTATTAAATATTATTATAATATTAATTTAATAAAAGAAGTAATAATCATAAAATAGATGTTGATTGTGCCTAATTTAATTTCATAACTATTTATACTTTTCAGATTCTAATTGTGTAGGATGACTCGTTACACTGTCATATTTGTAGAAATATCATTGATTTTGCCTCGAGGTAAGTACTTGTTTATTGGAGCATAAACATACCCTTCTTAATTTAGGGTGTTAATTCTTATCAATTGTAGTAGTATCATAATTATTCTATAGAATTGTCAGTTATGTCATTGTTATGTCAAATTGTACTTGTTATAAACTTCAATTATTGGTCATGATGGAAGCATTGATTATTTTAAATTATTGATTCAAAGTTTAGATGCATGTAAAAGTTAACTAGAATTTATAATTATTTTTATACATTTCTACTGATGATATTGCACTTTAAGGAATGTATTTTTGTATTTCTCTTGTAGGTATAACAGGTAATTGAAGTGGGGTAGGCGGGAGAAGATGTGGAGCTTAAAGAAGGAAAACTGGTTACTGGGCACCTAGGCGCCCGCCTAAGCGCTAGTCCCAGTCTTCTAAACCCGAGTGGTTGGTACTTAAGTGACATCCATCGGCCTCCTAGACGTCGGACCTTGGGGCGCCTAGGCACTCGTTCAACCCTATGTATACAGAGAGTATGATGCCTATATGCCAAACCCCTATCGCCCAAGCGCCAGCAACTGTTTTGGGCAGTTGCTAAAGTTCAAGTGCCAAGACGTAGCAGAATTGTGTACTAAAGTTCGGAGTCCTTGATGTTAAGTATTGGAGCTTATAAATAGTCAAGTATTGTTGAATTTGAGCGGATTGATGCCAGTGGGCTATTGATTGTTGTTAATGGGCTAAGGATTGATCATAATTGACTATGGATTGATGTTCTTGGGATTACTTAGAGGTTTCTTCTTGAAGTTCCTTGTTCGAGTGTAGGAGAAGAGGAGATTTTCCAGTGTAGAGGCTTAAGGAATCAGGAAGTGTGCTTGTTGAGTCAACTTCTGATCGTTGTAAGGGAGAAACTAGCTAAGTATCTTTGTATTGCTTTGTGTGTTTGTGTTATTACAAAGAGTTAGTGGATTTCCCTTGTGTTCAATGCATTTATTTGGTGAAATCAACATTCTTCTTAGGTAAACATTTGTATCCCTTTTGATGATTAGGTAGAATGAATGGAATGTGAAGTGTTTTATAATTTCTTTATTTATAATTGGCGATGATTAACCTTAAGAACTTAATTTATTTTTCATTTTGGCCAAATGAATTGTTTAAATATGTTGTGAACCATAAGCCTTGGGAAAGCTATGGTAGAATCAACTTGGTTAATTACATTAAACTATGTGATATATGTTGATATGCCTTGTGGGGAGATGTAAATATTAGGGAAATATGGTTTGAAGAGATAGTTATGTGATTTAAGGAAATAAAGTCATTTTTATCCATGCTTTTTTATGCACTTGAAAGAGGATAAAGAAAATTGTTGCTCCTATTTGTCACTAAATATTTTATTACTTGCAATTTACATTTAATGTTATTCACTTTACTCATTACAAGAAAGAGCCTCTTAAGTACTTGATATCCTTTAATCCAAATTGCAAAAAGTAGGATTACTTGTATGAGATTTAAATTTGTTGTTAGTTGTAGCACAGTATGTTAGCTTTTCAAACTTTAGCATTTTCAACTTTTTAGGCTAGGACTTAAAACCAATATACTAGAACTTTTCATATTTTAAGTTACCTCATTCTTTGTGGGCTCGACATTCCGGACTCAAAAATCGGATATTACTGATATGACACATGCACTTGTGTATGCCCCTCGTGTGTGGTTGCAACTGGAAGCGGTATAAAGTATTTAAAGCCATTGTCGATGAGCGACGAGGATTTGAATTAGGAAAATTTTAGTTGAACTTCGAGGTCTTTGACATGAAAACCTGTAGTATAAATTATTAGTGTTTTATTTTTTTTCACAGTTTTTGAAAAAGAAAGAAAAACAAAAATATTTTTGTTTGATTGTGTATGAACTTTTAGGGATCTCTAGTTCATATATGCATAGTTCAAGACCTACTAAACTTAAACCATATGATTTAGAGTTAGAAAGGACCATTAGGAAAATTTGGAAACAAAAAAAGACTTGAACAACTCGTAGGTGAGATGACGAACAATCTAAATAACAATCCAAAAATTCAGGAACCAACCCATGAACATCCAAATATACACAGACCCTTAAGAGATTATGCTAACCTTACGACAGATGAAATTCATTTGAGTATTCAAACCCCTGCCATATAAGCTAACATATTTGAACCAAAACTCGTTATCATTCAAATGGTGCAAAACAATCATTTTGGGGGAGCCCCGTCTAAAGATCCTTGTAATCCTTCAACTTGTTGATCATTCGATCACTTATCCAAGGAGGGTGTTAGCTGCCAAACATGGAAATGTGTTTAATTTAATACATAAATATATTTTTTGAAAATTGTATTTTGATTTTGAAAACTATGAAACTGAACAGATCTCATACATTTAGTAGTTTAAATAAACGAGCACAACACCACAAACTTTGCACCTATCCCAAGGAATAGACACACTGCTTGACAGTGAGACTCGGTTAAATAAACTAAGGAATTCATGACATCTGTTTTTGTCTGTGAACCATTTATGTTGACCGACAAGTTTCTATATCTAATATAAAAGAATTAGGTAGGTTTTATGTTATTTGGGTTCTAAAGTTTCCTATAAAGGTAAGCCCCTATAGCTAATTACATCATAAATGACCAAATTCACTTAAGAAAAACTCTCGATAATGATCAGTGACTCTGCTATCAAGAATTTCAAAATTCAAAGTTTTCAAGGATGATCTTGGAAATATTAAATGGTATAGGATCAAATTTAGAATAGTTATTCAGAAGTCCAGATGAGCGGGTGTTGACCTCACTTTTGGTTGAGGTCTAGAAATTTCTTTAGTAGCCTAGGTCTAGCTATAGGACTTTCCTATTGACTAGTCTTAGAAAATTAGAAAAGGTACCCCCATCATTAGAAACTCAAAACTCTTCTATTTACT
>NEWO01000321.1:176265-209113 GCA_003013225.1 Phalaenopsis aphrodite | reverse complement strand
ATATATATATATATATATATATATATATATATATATATATATATATATATATATATATATATATATATATATATATATATATATATATTATTGTTCGCTAGCTCAGTATAGTTTTTTAGTATATAAAAAATTAACTATCATAAATTGGATGTCATCACAACTTGATGGGAAAATTGCAGCTTCTAATTCAAATATTGTTTTCTCATTAATTTTGGCACCTAATTCAGATACTTATGAGGGTTTATGGGCTTCGTACAATTTAGTGTTTCTATTTTATTCCCAGAACGCCTTCTATCATGTTCAATGTTATACGCTTAAATTGTTTAAAATAATTCTATCAATTCTTGTTTTAAGGCTGACAGGTATATAGTTGGAAAAATTACTCTTGTACCTGTTCGTGAAGTTCATTCCTCTGATTTTGGACCCTGATTTATTTTGCCTTCTATAATAAATGAAACTTTTCTCAGGACTTGATCTCTCTATCGAGGCTAAGTATTAGGTCATTGGTGTATTTGAACTTTCTGCTCTGTTTAGAAATGAATTTTTGCTTCTGAAGTTTAAAAAATGTGATTGTTATAGTTTTCTTTTAAACAGTTTAAACAAACAGAAGTACAATGATCATTTTTCCAGAAACAGCCGACCCACATTTGTTTTCACACAGCTGCACCAAACAGACAGCAGTTTCCCCATAGCAGCTTCCCTACAGCGCAGCTGCAGCTGAAGAGCTAAGAAGCTGCAGCTGCGCCAAACAAAGTCTTAATCGAAAGATCATCTCATCAAGGCGTAAGATTATATATATTACAATACAATCATTTCAATAGTTATCTGTTTTTTTTTTCAAATATAAATATATTTATACAAATAGAGAATAACAGAGGTGTTGTTTTGGGGTGGAGGAGAGGCGAGGCGTGAAGTTGGTTGTGCGGTTTTGAGTCTAAAAAGCAGAGGAAGTTTGGCTAGGAAACTGCGGCTTGCTAAATCGAACGAGACGATTTGCGCGAGGAATGGACGAGCAGATAAGAATCGCGTACAGGAATGGCGATTTGTGTGATTTTGCGCTTCTAAATCAAGAGGAAGAGGGCTTCTGGATCGCACGAGAGGAAGCGACGATCGAGAGGAGGAAGGACCGAATAGGGAGATGGGACGAGGAGTTCTTGGGTTGGAGCACGGCACGGCTAGGGATCGCGCTTAGGGCTGGGGCGAGCGAGCTTCGGCTTCGTGCGGCACAGGGAGAGGAAACGGAGGTGGAAGCTGAAGGCATGCTCGCTCAGGACGATGAAGCGGAGGAAGAGCTGGGCGTAACATGACGGGATTTTGTATGAAGATGACGGAAGAATTGGAGCGGCGGGATTTGGATTGGGTAGGAGCGAGCAGAGATGAAGATCAAGTCGATTCGAGCCCAGATTCATGTAATGTTACATTCCATAATTATCGGCTACTTCAATTTTGATGGAGCTCAACTCATCCATCTTTATGATTCATATTTGCTGGTCAGCAACTGCAATATTAAAGATTTGAATGTTATCCATAAGTTTAGAGCTGGCAATTCTGATTATGATTCATATTTGCTGGTCAGCAACTGCAATTTTAAAGATTTGAATGTTATCCATGATTTGAATGTTATCCATAAGTTTAGAGCAGGCAATTCTGAGACAACTTATAGATCTACATGTTCTTTGATGACTGGATTAAAAAGCAATTCTTCTCAGCTAGCATCAATGATTGACAAGATAATATACATTAGCAGAACTAGACGTGTCAAAGAGATTTGCAGTAAATTCTGCGGCAAAAAAGAAGAGAAACCTAACCACAAGAAGAAGAAGATTTATTATCCTAATTTGATATACAAAGATTCCCATGAAGAATAAAAATGAAGGAGATCAGTTCCAGGAATCATGTCTGCATGAAATTTCCAAATCTGACGAGTCCATTCCATCAATTTCTACGAGCAAAAGCACAATTCTTCCCATCTCAAACGTGTAAGACTTAAATTTTGATGAGTTGATCTCTCAAGCCATTCTTCCTAACAAGCCTCTGTGAAGCAAAACTCCTCGCCAAAACTACTGGCATGGACCCAAAGTATCAGCCTCAGCAATTCCTAACCAGCACAAAATTTGTTTCACTAACTTAAAAAAAATCCACCATGGATCCCTCATCTCCTGAATTCTGAGCTCTCTCCATCTTGAGGTGACGCAAGATCTTACAGTGAGGCGATTTAATCTTCTCACAGCTGCAAAGCTAAGTCAGGCTGCTGAGAATCCATAGCCAGACTAGAAGAAGAAGGCTGAATTGGAGATGCTGGCGCCTGGTATCCAATATTCAGATCTGGAGGAAGATTATCTCTCCGCTTGCTCTGAGGTTGAGGACTAGAAACTTGCCAAGCTGGATGGTTCTGATAATTTGATAAATTCGAGGGAATCAACTGTGGGAAGATAACTAGGCCTCTATTTTTAACACTCGAGGCCTCCACCTTTAAAGGTAAATTTGCAGGTCGTACAATAGAATATCCATTAAACTGAGAAGCAGAAGTAGGGGTTTTCCAAGCAGGGGGGTTGCAGAAAGGAGATGATATGCTTGGCTTTTCTGAAGCAGTTTTACCATCAACTGATTTCCACTGGCCTGAGGTTCCAACAGACATCCATGCTCTTGCTGCAGCAGATGTTGCTGGACTAAAACCCTCCTTGCTAAGTGGTGAAACTATTGGAATGGACTGTTCTACATGACTAGTGCCACTAGTTGAAAAGTTTTGTTGATTGCTAGCCTTTGCCGGGAAACTCGCAAATTTGAAAGGATAATTGGAAGCCTGATCATGATTATTATTACCCCGACCAAGGCCATAGTTTACTCCAGTTTGATTGCTTGAGATGAAAGCTAAAGAAGTACTTACTTTGGGTCCACTATTGGAACCTCTGGTACCAATTTCTGGAGCAGCTTTCAGATTTTGAGATGATGCTGCTTGAAATACTTTCTGGGTTTCAGTTTCCCTTGAAAAAATTCCAGGAAAGTTAGCATGAGTGGCTTTATTCAGGGAGTTTGCCAGACCAGCTTGTGGGAAAACATTTGTGAAAGCTTTGGCAAAATCTGCTGTGGTTTGATTTTTCTGCTGATTTGACTTCGTTTGAGTACTTGGTTGTGCAAAATCATTGACACTGATCGCTTCTTGCTTCCTCTCTATAATCTCCTCGCACGGGGTCTCCTCTTTAACACGAACAGGAGCTATGGATGAGTTTCTGTTAATCATCTGACTGTTGACAGCAATGTTGGTGTTATTAGAGTCATTGCACTGTTTCTGTCCAACTGTGCCATTGATTTTGGATTGGGTTTTTGCAGTGCCATTGATTTTGGATTGGGTTTTTGCAGTGCTATCAACACCAAGTAACCTTGGTTTCTGCTCTCCTGAATTCTCACAGAAAGCACTCTTGCTAAAATTAGGAGCTTTTCTGGGGGCTGCTTTAGAGGTCGACTGTTTCTTGATAAGCAAATCCATGTTACTGGAAGCGGGAGTCTGTCCATTCCTTAATTTCATTTCAGCAACCTTATCATTTGTGGCTGCTTTTGAACATGAAGCTGGGCTTCCAACAGAAAGAAAAGGAGTGGGAAGAGGCTCATATTCCCCAACCCATCCAGGCCCAAATTTCATCCCAGGAGGTAAGGCTTTTTCAATTTTTTTGGACGCTATTTTCCAGGCCACGGGACCAAGAGAAGCGGTGAATCGGGCAAGGCTCTGAGCATAAGAATGCTCAAAATCAAGTCCAACCTGGAAGACACAACAGCAATTAGATGAGACTGGTCGTGTAGCAGAAACAGTTAAAAGAGTTTTTAGTAATGTTACTTACAGGAAGCAGCTGTTTTTGCTCATCCTCAAAGGGATTGAGTACCAGATCAGACTCAACCAAGGGGTTTTGTTGTGGACTTGTGTTATATGTTGCCCGGCGATTTTCATCAACTGGTGTTGTTTTACGCCCAAGTTTGGAGGGAGAGCATTTAACTGCAACAAAAATGAATGTAAGATGACAACTTTGTGAGCAGCACATTATATATAGCTAAGGAAAGCTTTAAATCTACTAGAAATATGGCATGCATTGCTTTAAGAAAGTACTCATCACGAGTTATATCTCTGAGAACCAGTCCTCCCTGTTCTATTACAGTTTCAGCCATCTCCTCAATCCTGCTAACAGAACTGTGTTTATCATCACTAGCAAGGAATTCTATCTTATCACCTACTCTTGTGACCGGGAGAAAGCATGACGAGCATAAGGGGATGGCTGAGACAATTAAGGGACATTAATGGAAAAGAGGGGTGCAATAAATATTTTTTAAAAAGCATGGCTAATCAAAAGAGCTGTCGCAGAACTGGTAATTCATAACCTTCGCTATTTGTTATATTTGTTTACATAGCAATTTTATGCAACATCCGAAAATATGGAATGATTGACAAACATAATAACATCCACAAAATGTCGAATCAAAATGCATAGAAGATATGTCAAACGTGAGATTAAAAAAAAAAAATATTTTAAATCACAAATAGTTCATAAGCTGAGGGCAAATGGATTTAAAAAGAAGGATATCGACCTAATACCAAAACTCTTATGAATCTACCCTCCCAGGAAATCATAATTGTACCTAAAAAGTCGTCTCCTTTATCTTGTTTGCTCTCCCCAAGAGAACTAGCATCTACGAGTTCATTAACAGCAACAGACTTCTCTTGTTTGCTCTCCCTCAAAGAAAAACTAGTATCTATAAGTCCATTAATACTAACAGGCTTCTCTTGCTTGCTCAGCCCAAGAGAAAAACTATTATTTTGAACTCCATTAACAGCTACTGACTTCTCTTGTTTGCTCTCCTCCAGAGAAGAAATGGCATCCACAAGTCCATTAACAGCACCAGACTTATCTTGTTTACTCCCCTCCAGAGAAGAGCTAGCATCTAGAAGGTCATTAACAGCAACAGATTTTTCAATCCCATTCACTGTGCTCAGTCCGGTAGAGGTATCACCAGCAGAGGCAATAGTGGCGCCAGAAGAGATATCTGATACAATAGGCTCCACCACAGCTTTGTACTGGATCTTCGGTGCACATGAAGTACGAGGTGTCCTTTTTACCATGGGAGTTAATCTGACTTTCTCCTTGGCCCTTTGCTCAGTTCGCTGAGTTTCTGTGTGTTTTACATTCTCTCTAACAATCTGAAACTTACTCCTTGCCAGCTCTTGTATAGCGCATGCCTTCATAAAACAAAATGAGAGATGGATATGTCAAGTTGTAAGTCTTAAAATTCCTAGAAAAAGGGACAAGTTTTGAAGACATTATCATACTTGTCTGAAGTAAACCGTGTCTGGTGCATTATATTGCATTGCGTTGCTGCAAATTAGGAAAACATCATCCTGCATGCAAAAAAAAAATAGAGTTTAGAAAGTATGTAGAATAAGAGAAATTTCAATATGTAGAATAAGAGAAATTTCAATAGATCTATTTAGCCTCAAGATTAATCACAAGAAAAAACATATTTGCTGCATATATATATTAGATAACTTCATTCAAGTAGTTTTTAATCACTGTATTTCTCCCATTCATGGCCGTCCAACGAAACAAATTGTGTTCAGCCATTTACAGTTTATTCTCTGATTCTTAATCATGTAAACTCTAACTGTGAAAAAAAATTTAAGGGCAAACAAACATAACAACCAGAAATCCTCCTACCCTTAATAGAACATGAAAATTATATAGGTTAATTACCTTTAACCGCTTGTCAAAACAGATGGTATACTTCTTAACATTTACTTGAAAATTAATACTTACCGTTAAATAAAGATAACAACTAACTCAAAAAATGAGAACAAAACACTAACTTTCCGTGGATCTCAAAGAAAATTTGCACATTTTTATGAATATTTAGCTTTCATGATCTTCATAGTATCTACTTTCCACAACTGGCCTGTTTAAGAGTTCATTGATGCAATTTTCAATTTTAAATCCTCTATAACCTCACTATTTATTTATAAAAATTGAGTTGAAGATGCCCGATCATCAAAACCCAATACAATCATCATTGTTTTAAGGTATCTTTCCCCACAGTACTGGCATCTATATATAGGCAAGTATAACGGGTAGAATAATAAAATAAAACAGAGAATAACCTCGATTAAGAAACATACTAAAAATTATAGACAGCAATACTTAATAACTACTAACACCCAATCTAGTAAAATCTCTACTGCTCCTGCTTAAATGGAGCATATATACCACAAAGACCATGCTTATTACAAAGATGGGAAAAATGTACTACCAGCGCTTTGGTAAGAATAACTGCCAATTGCTCTCCTTGGATACATGAAAGATGACATTATTTGATAGAACGTTGAAGTATCAATCAATTTCCTTATATTTTGTTCTCTTGTAAAGGATAGGATTCTAACAATGTGGTTAATTCATTCCCAATTATCACACTTTAAGAATTAATTATAGTCTAGACAATAGAGAAGCCAAATTTTGTTATAATTTTTTTTTATCTACATTTCACAAAAAGGATGCATCACATCACTACATTCAGCTTCAAAAGTTGATTTAACAACACCAATTTATTTTTTGCTTCTTCACGAGATAAACATTTTCTTCTGTAAAAATATAGCAGCCCAAACCAAATTTTGATCTTCAATGGATTTTTCATAATCAATGTCAGAATAAGATTTAACTTCTAAATGATTGTGATTAGAATAATCTAACCTAGTTCCCAGAGACTTCTTAATATGTCTTACGATCTTTAAGATAACATCCCAATGTTTCTTGTTTGAGTTTTGCATATATATGCTTACTATACCAACAAAAGAGATAATCAAGTTAGATGTCAAACAGCTACTTCACCAACCAAACAAATAGAAGGAAAAGTATATTTGAAGATTTTCTCATCATTTGATGTTCGTGCAATACTCATGTCATAGTTAGTTTGCACCTCAGGAGCAAGTTTTGTCAAACATGTCAACTGCATATTTCCTCTGACAAAACGAAACATGGCCTTCTTGTAAGCAAACTCAATGCTAAGAAATTACTTTAAACATCCACAATTTTCAGTAAAATTTATCTTCTAAAAATATTATTTGATCTCATCAATCCAAAAAAATATCATTTTCAGTGAGGAATTTCATCAAAATAGACACATCATCAACAACAAGCTCTTATCTCACTAAATGGGGTAGAATCAAAATAGACACATAAAAGAACAATACTAGAAAATGAATGATGGTGAATATATGTGAGAAGCTAAGATATATAAAAGATCATCATTGATCTAGACTATACAAAACGTATTAAACAAGACATAAGGACTTAATTCAAACAATATGGCTTTCCAAAACTTGCAAACCTTTCTCTTTGGAGCAACATGCTCGAAAGGTTGCTCCATATAAAGCCCTTAAATGTTTCTATCCATCTGGAATAAAGTCCACCTTTTGATTATGGCCACATATAGAATGAGGTGGGTAAAGTTTTGATAAGAAACAAGGAAAAAAGGTCTCAAAATAAACAATGTGCTGAATTTCTTAGTTTTCTTTGGCTACCAATTAAGCTTTGTAATTATCATTAATTCCATCTGGATGAAAATGAATCCTGAAAACCCATCGAAATGAAATAGGTTTTACACTAATAAGCGAGTGACCGGGATAAAAAAGAGCCCCTATTTCAGCATCCATAATATGATTAGTTAGGATCAAACAGTGCTTCTTAATATGCGATCAAACAGCAAGGTGCTTCTTAATAAGTCTTAGGAGATGGATAATACAAAGTAATGAAAACAAGAGTCAAAGAATGAAAAAGGCAATATCAAGTGGTTAGTAAAGTGTCATTTAACTTCTAAGAGAGCAATTAGAGGTAGAGTTTTGAAGTTGCATGGGTATATGGATAACTCAACAATAGTAAAGTAGAAGAAAGGATGTGCATCAGAGAGAGGCAAATGAGGCTAACAAACATAAAACTATAGTGAAGGAGCAAGCACTAGAGCAATCAGTGCAAGCGAAATATCTAGAGGAGATTTTGTAATGGAGGGGCAGTATGGTAATATGGAGATGATAAGAGGCAATATCAACAAGTACATAAAAGTACTCATTAATGGGATCATAACAATGGTGAATTTTTAGGGAAAGAGAATAACCAAGGAAAATATACTTCATGGCATAAGGAAATAGTTTTTCTCATCAAGATGAAAGTACATGACGAAATGAACAACAACAACAACAACAAGCCTTTATCCAAAGTGGGGTCGCTACATGAATCCATTTTCTCCATTGTGTCCTATTGAGTGTCATATTTTCATTTAATACTAATAGATTAAGATCATTTTTATACAATATGCTCAAATCTTTTAGGACTACCTCTTCCTTTCTTAATAATAGTCGAATCTAAAACATCTACTATTTTAACAGTATATTAGATGGTCGATGTTTAATGTGACCAAACTATCTAAGAAGACTCTCTCTAATCTTGTCCGCCACTGGAGCTGCACCAAGTTTATCATAGATATATTCAGTTCGCCTTTTTTATCTATGCGACATGCCACTCATCCACCTAAACATTCTCATCTCAAGAACACCTAACTCTGTTTTATGCTTATCTTTTAAAGGCCAACATTCTGCGACATAGACCATTGCAGGTTTTGCCGCCATCTCATAAAATTTTCATAAGTCTAAGCAGTACTTTTCTATCACACAATAGGCCCTGCATTTCTCCACTTAAACCAACCAACTTGAATTCTACCAATAACATCCTCATCTATATCACCATCACTTTAAACGATAGACCTGAGATATTTACAATGTTCACAACTTTTAATGATTTGATCACCCATAGTTACAACTCTGTCACTAGAGCTACTACTACTAAAATTACATTCCATGTATTCAATTTTAAATTTATTCAAACAAAGGCCTTTAGACTCCAAGACAAAATTCAAGAATAAGAAGAGTCAAAAGGAAAATAGAATTTAATGGTAAAGAAGGAAAATAAAAAGAGTAGCTTCAATCAAAGCAATGGAAGACATGTTACTAATTAAGAAACAGGCTGTTAAAATGGCATCTCCCAAAAACTTTTGTGGAATTTCATATAAAACATTAAAGCACAAGTAAAATCAAGAAGATATCACTACTTGCATTCAATTACATTGCTTTGTTAGGAATTATAAGAGTGGGATAACTAATGAGATAACACGATAGAAATTATAAAAATATTTGATATATTCCAAAGCATTACCGTCAAAAGAATTTCAAGGGATGAAAAATTTTAAATTGTATTTTCTTGATAATTGAATACAACAAACACTTCATACCAACACTTATACAAGTACACCCAAGTAAACTTGATTTATTCGTGAACACGAAAAAAAAATCAAATAAGTTGACACAAGACTTGGACCCTATGAGAGACTGTTGACACAATTAAAGGGATGAAATAATCAAAGGCATCGAATTGAATTTAGAAAATGAGAGGAAAGACGAGTGAAGCCTTGAAGATGTTGAAGATGCTAAAGATGAAGGGTGAATAAGATGATAATGCCAATGGTAAGAATAATTATAAAGAAGTGAGCAATCAATATAGCATCATAGTAGGCCTACCACCAATCAAGTATTTGTATTGAGATCTGGTAAGATAATTTATAGACACAAATTTTAGGAAAGCATAAAAATTTAACATGTTATTTAAATTTAATGAGAGATAAAGAGATCACTTTCCATATTCAGCAGAAAATGATCCATCATCAATGATGTCAGAAGGGAGAGTTTGAGCATGAGGGGAAAATGATTATTGGTTATCTATCATATGAAAAACATCAAAATCTAAGACCCAAGACATGTCAGAATTAGCCATTACGATAGAATCAGAGATGAAAACATCATTAAAGACGATGAAAGTCAGCTAAGAAAGTTATAATAGACGATGTTTTTTTTAATTTTTTTATGAATAGAGAAAGTTCAAGCATGTCAATGCTATTTATAAGGGGAAATAAAGGAGGAGAGAGTAACCATTGTAGCATAGTTCGTCTAGCTTCAAGGCTATTACCAAACGTGTTCTTTGTTTTGAGATCCTAAAAAATACATAGGGAAGGAGAAGAAGTTATCAAGCAGTCGTGGAATTTGGTAAGACATTTTATTGATAACAAGTTCTCATGAAAGTTAAAAAAGATATCTGATGTAAAGTTAATGAGGAAAGAAGAATAGATCCTTTCCCATAAACAAAAGAAAGAAATCCATCACCAATGAAGATAGAATAGTGAGTTTGCATGGTTAAAGAAGAGAACTATCGTGAGTTTCCTGTCCTGTGAGAAATAGCATTAAAATCTAAGCTTAAAATGTAGCAAAGTAGAAGTACAAACTAATTTTAGGTAAAGAAAGAAACATCAAAATTGATTTGGTTGCCACATTTTAACTGTTTGTGGCTGAGCTTACTGCATGGAATTTCAATATGGCTTACTGCATAATGGGGTCGACATGTAAGTATTGTTTCATGAAGAAATAAAGGGAAGGAGAGGTTTTCTTTGCTGCAATAAACAAAGGAATCTGGAATCCTGTTTTGCTGCACATTTCTGGATCAAATCAAGTTACAAGGGTTAATTGATGCTATTATGGAGGTGGTGAATATGGAATACAGGTTTGTAGAGAAAAAAAAAAGCCATGTATGAGAATAAAAAAGAAAAAAAATTCCAACTTGAGAAGAGAAGGGATGGAAACAAAATTAGAGATAGAAGGGAGAGAAGCAATCGTTCCCTGCTTTAGGAAGCAGTGATTTGCACCAACTATTCAATAATCAATCATGAAGAAACTATCACCTGATTATAGAATTAGATCCACATTAACTAATTATCCAAAAATCCATTAAAACACAAACATCGTCCATAGTAACCAAGATATAAATAAGGATCTTCAAAAATAAGTTGCTATGCAGTTGTATGATGTAAAAAAAAAAAATTGACAAAAATAACTAGAAAAAAGTGATGCAACCATCGATAAAATTCAAGCCAAGCCCAACTCCTATAACATATTGATGCCACACCATGAAGCTTCATTTGCCGTGACTTCTCATGTTTTACTTTTCAAAAGTAATTTTGGTACATACGAAAATCTTTCTATGGAAATCTCTATCATATATGTGCAATGGTTCGCTGCTAGTGGAAGCAGTGATTTGCATTCTAACTGTTCAATAATCAATCATGAAGAAACTATCACCTAATTATAAAATAAGATCTACATTAACTAATTATCCAAAAATCCATAAAAACGTAAACAATGTCCATAGTATCCATGACATAAATAAGGATCCTCAAAACAAACAGAGACTCTTTTGTGATAAAAAAAGAGAAAAAAATAAAAAAAATAACAAGGGAAAGTGATGCAACCATCGATAAAATTCAAGCCAAGCCCAAGTCCTATAACATATTGATGCCACACCATGACGCTTCATTTGTTATGACTTCTCATGCTTTACTTTTCAATAGTAATTTTGATACATACGAAAATTTTGCTATGGAAGTTCCTACCATATATGTGCACCCTCTGTACTACTACCAGACACTTCAATAGTATAGACCTAATAAATGAGCGGGTGATCTTATGGCTAAAAAAACAGGCCAGAATTTACCCAACTTTTCTCTAAACAATTAATGCAAGTTCCAAGCAAGAATGTACATCGTTTGCAGTTTGCACCAATAAAATTGTGCCAAAGTACTATGTGGATAGACAATAAAGGCTTTAACTCTAGTAATAGCCCTATATATGCATGGAGAAAATTCATTTATTCAATTATGGCAACACAAAAAAAGTTTATAGCTAGATTTCCTCTTGAAGAGTGCTGTTCCGAGTTGAGACAACAAATCAGGCTTTAACTACATCATTTTGTAACATCAAGCATCTCTCCTATGATATTTATACATCTTGGAAACATAATCAAAAATCATATTTGACATATTGTTAACAAAACCATAGTTGGAAGAATTTGCTTGCACTTTCTACAAGTTAATTCCTGGAACCAACATCGCAAAAAACTACCCAAAAGCCCATTAAAGCTAATTAATAAAAACTTCAATCTGAGCTTTGTCTTGCAATGTTGTGTTATTGCTGTGCAGTGATATTTGGTAAAAAAAACGATGTCACTGCTCTCATGGATGAACAAATTACTTTGCAAGTATGTTAAATAAATTGTTTTGCAAATTATTGTCCATGGACTAGATGCAACTAGTATAGCACTTCATGGCACATTCCTTGCAATATAAAAATCTTAATGAGCCAAAGGTTTAAAGGTAAAGAGTTGAAAAGCATTGCCAAAAGATGGAAGCCCCTTAAGAAGAATGAAGCTAAGCTCTTCGACAACAAGGAGGCTTTTGGTGTAACAATAGAATTTTGATAGAAACTCCAAAGTTAAGCGTGCTCCTGTGAGAGCACTGCTGGGAAGGGTGACCTCCTGAGAAGTTACACTATCGGAGTAAAACTGTGAGGTTATTCAATGTAGGCAGTATTTCGATGGATGAGAGTTTAAGTTATTACAAATGGTATAAGAGCATTACACCAGCCGAAAGATGAGACCTAAGTGTCATACATAACAAAGTGATGAGCCATTGGAGCCACCTCTTGAATCTAAGATGTGATAAAATGCTAAATGGTGGGAGCCATCTCTTGAATCTGTATGGGCAATTCTATCTGTCTGTGGATGGTTTTGAGCTATGGAAACTGACGGGGCTGCCCATTACTTAAGTATGAGAGTTTGTGAAGGCTCTTAAGAAGAATGAAGCAAAACTCTTTAAGCATTGAGACGTCATTTGGTGTAACGGTAGAATTTCGACAAAAAACTCCAAAGCTAAGCATCATGTGTGAGCACTCCTGGGCTGGGTGACTTCCTGGGAGTTTTGCAAAAAAATAAGTTAACATTTCAACGCTCAACATTGTCATGGAGAGGCGCAATGGACAAGTTAATATTATACATTGACTTATAATTTAAAAAAAAGAAAAACTAAGCATTCATTGCTCTACACCCTACAGAATTTCAAATTGGGAAATTTTTGAATTAGCAAGAAAATTATTCTTAGTGGTGAATCCAGCTCAGAAAAAGTAAACTTTTTTACGAAAAAAAAAAAGATTTCCATACATACCACTTAATTCCTACGTATTTACATATCTAACACCTAAACTCCAATTTTTACACATAAGTTACCATACATATGCATGAAAAGATGTATTCTATTTTCTAAAAATTAAAATAGGGATATTCTTTTTGGTGGTATAAATGTGAAAAGTAAAGTTTAGGTGTTAAATATAAATACATAGGAATTGGGTGGTATGTACGTAAATGCATTTGCTAACCATTCAAGCAGATACGACAAGTTTTTGAAGAGAAAACGGTACAGGAATGCAATAATAAATGAAGCTTTAGTAAACTATAAATATAATTTCCAAATACTAACCTCAAACTGCTCAAAGGAACGGTAAGCACCTCTGCCCAGCTTTTTTCTTACAGTCCCAAAATCCATTGGATGCTCAATGACATCATGGTAATCCGGAAGCTGCAGGATAAACATAGATAATATAACTAGCAAGCAATCAAAGATCAAAATTTCTAACTCTATAGCTCATAAATTTCCTAATTTAATCCAAAAAAAGCTTCAAAAGGATTAAATACCTCTTCGGGATCTACAGGTTCTGCGAATGCATTATATGTATCCTTCCTGCCACATTGCACAAGCAAAAGAGAATCAAAACTCGGCAGTTAAGCGAGCCCAGCTGAAGAATGATCGAAAAGTAAGAAGAGGATAAGTGAAGTGCGCGCACTTTTGGAGCTTATGTAAAATCAACTCCAGTTCCTTCTTCTCCGGCATTGGGGTTCCGCTCCACGAAGATGACAACTTATCTGCAGAACAACAAATTACTCTATCGGTTACAATTAAAGAGTTAATCCGATGTTTCCTCCAAGGGAACTTTTCCTTCCCACAGGTTAACCCTAAACCAAACGAAAATAGCGGGAAAAGCTCACCAGAACCAACGCCTGAAGATCTTCTAAATGCATTTTTCTTGCTATCCTGTAGGGAAAAATAAGCAGGGAATCAGAATCATCAACAACTGAAGTTGAATCAAACTGAACCAGTAGAATACTTTCTATTATTCTATAAGCGCTTCCTGTTGTGTACAGGAAGCTGCTCGTGAGCAAACAAATAACATGTTACTCATCCTTGTGTAAGATGGAATTAACTTTATATACCTCATGATAACCGGATCTACTCACTGCGACGGTAGCAGCATCACCGCAGCGGTCGATCCGCCGCTTTTTAGGGGGCTTGAAGGTCTCCACTTCTTCATCTCCGTTCTCCCCAAGCTCATCCTCGTCTACATAAGACGAAGACGAGGATGCAGCCGGAGAGGGTGAAGGGGAGGACGATGACGATGAAGCAGTGGAGACCGCCGCCGTCCGACAAGGCCGGCCGGCTGGAGAACGAGGGAGCTTTACTACCAAGCGCAGCTTCTTCAGGCCGCGCTCCTCCTCCTCTTCTTCCTCCTCCTCATGGTCAAACTCGTAGGCAGCGTCCTCGGAGAGCTTCCGCCGCCTCCGGGGGCGGAGACTCCGGCGGCGGCGAATCTCAGGCGGCGGTGGTGGCGGCAGCTGACGTAAAAGAGGTGGATCGGGTCGAGGAGGGCGGCCATGGTGCTTGTTCCCTAGACGAATCTTGGTCGCCGCCGGCTTCGCCATCATTATCTCTCTTCTGGGCTCACTCTTCTCTCTCTTACAGCTTGCTTACTTTTTCTCTCTCTGACTTTCTCTCTCCTCTATCTTCCAGCTTTAGCTGCCCTTTTCTTAATTTCTTTATTGGTGGTTTATTATTTAACAGAGGAAAAGTTGAAAAAGGATGAAAGACGAAAGGAAATTGAGGAGAGGACGAAGAAGGTGCCGAAAGCAGGTGGGGTAGTCGACTCGTTGTTTAATTACATGTTTGCCACTATGGCTGCGTAGACGGTCCGTTGGTTCGGTCTGAGGACGAACAAATTATTAGGCCCAGGGGTCTGGGGAGCAAAAATTTTTCTTTGCAGATTCCTGACATAGTTCTACAAGTGGACCACAGTATTTTTGAGTTATTTTTAAATTATATGGGATTTATTTTTAATAATCCCGAAATAACCCAGAAATAATTCATGATATTTATTTTTGAGTTATTTCTGAATTATTTCGGAGTTGGTAAAATTAACCATAAATAACCTGAAAATAACCCAGAAATAACCTGCACCACACGTAGAGGTACGTCTGATGTTCGGAGAAAAATGCGTGTCAGGGGATAGAAAAATGTTATAAAATGCAAATTAAACGAGTGTATATTGGTGTGCATTGGATATATGTTAGTGTGTATTTAAGATGTATTCATATGAATATACTCTTAATACATTTTAAAATATATCCAATCAGAACGTATATTATTTACCTGTAATATTTCTAATAGAGAATTATTCACGATAGAAATCTATTGATCAAAGTTGTAAATAAATTGATCCAAGTCAAATAGAATTGTGTTCAAATTTATTAATAAAATTCAAATTTGAATTGAGCGCGAGCATAAATTGAGCTTGTGTGTTTATGCTCAAGTTTCACTCATTTATCACTCCGATTATTTTCGCTCAGTTCATATTCATTTAATTTGATAAGTCATTACGAAGAAATTGACAAGTTGTATTATTAAGCCACTTGATTTTTAACTAGACGGTCTTTATCAAATAAAGTAAAATTAGTTTTGTTGCGTGCCGAAAACATTGTGATAGTAGAATGATAATTTAACTTCTCACCTTTCTGCGAAGATCCAACACACACACACAGAAATAAGAAATATGGCAGGAGAAGACAACGCAATATTTTATGTGAAAAGTTTCTGAAAAGAGAAAGCCACAAGGCCCCTAGTCAAAGTAATCTACTATGTAATTATGAGTATATAGATCCACCTTCTCCTGACTCAGAGAATATGAAATTACAAAGTTGGAAATTACAATTGTATAATATTGTTGTCTAGCTTTAATAATCGTAATTTGGCTATGATAAATGTAATTCTTTTCGATCATAGCTAAAGCGGGCCTTAAAGATTGTAGTTAGTTGCTACAATAAATTCAGTTGATCAAAGAGGTTGTAGTTGGAGACAACAATAATGTGAGTTGGTTAAATAAGCCATAGTTTGAAGTTGTGGTAGGAACTGAGCACATAAGTCATAGTTGCTCACATAGGCCGTAATTGGAGGTTATAGTAGAAACTAACCATATAGGGTGTAGCTGGTCACATAGGCCATAATTGACCAAATAGCTCGTAGTTGGCACTTGTAGTAGGAGCTAACCACATAAATCGTAGTTGGTCATATAAGTTATAATTGTTCGCATAGGTCATAATTAGAGGTTGCCATAGAAACTGACCATATAGGCCACATAATGGGAGGCTGCATCGACAATAGTTAGCCTGTATGCATAATTGATAGTTATAGTAGTAACTGATCATATAAACTGCATTGGGTGGCTGAAAGAGTGTAAGCTACAGAGGTTGTAGTAGAAGGCTGTAATGACATTAATTATTAATGCAGGTTGTAGTTTGTAGATCCAGTAATAACTAGTCACATAAGTCGTAGTGGGATGTTGCAAGTTTGTCAGTTGGCTACAAAGGCTATAGTGGAAAGTTATATTAACAATAGTTAGCTATGTATATCATAGTGGGTAGCTGGAAGAGTGTCAGTTGGCCACAAAAAGTTGTAGTAGAAGGCTATAATGACATTAATTATTAATGCAGGTTATAGTTGGTAGATCCAGTAATAACTAGCCACATAAGTCGTAGTGGGATGTTGCAAGTTTGTCAGTTGGCTACAAAGGCTATAGTGGAAAGTTATATTAACAATAGTTAGCTAAGTATATCGTAGTGGGTAGCTGGAAGAGTGTCAGTTGGTCATGAAATATGAAAGGCTATAATGATATGGTGATTGTTATTAAAAAATTGATTTTATATATGTTATATTAATCTTATTTTATGATAGTTTTATATTTTTGGAATGTGTTTGTGGTGGGATTACAAATTTCATTTAAGGTTGATGGGATTTTAAGAATGGAAAATTGTACTGAGTTGTGTATAGGAGCCAACAAAAGGGTTCTTGGGCGTCAGATCTCCACCTTCATGCCAACAAAAACTGAGAAGCTGGAAAGTTGGCACCCACCCATGGCATCTACGCACCATCATTCAAAGCCTAGGAACTATGGACAGATGCCTAGGCGATTGACCCGGCTTGTAATTACACTATTATTTAAGTTCAGAAATATGACCAAAAGCTTGACCCATTTTATATTTAGAAACTAGTGTGAAAAATTAAATGTTATATAAAGATGATAAAAATGGTTTGCACACTAGGGGTACTACGTAAGTATACGTATCTTTTCAAGTAATGTAGGATTTTGTTTAAAATCCTCAATATTGATCCCACAGAGATAGCCAAAACTCTTATAAAATTGACTTTAATAAAAACCTACTTTTAAATTGTAGAAAACTTATATAGTAAATGATCGCAAGTTTTTGTGTAATATCTAATGTTATAGGATTAAAGGAATGTTAAGTATGCTAAGCAAATACAACATGTAAATGCAAGACAATCTAAAAAGGTTTTAAAATGCAAAGTTACCACTACTTTAAACTAATAATGTATGAAGAGTTCAAATTTGTATAAAACATCCTTCCACTTTCAATGAGTTTATAATTAGTGTAAGAAAATAATTTTAAATCTAACTAAGGTATTGTGCCAAAGAGGAGCAATTATTTTATTTACCCTTTGTCAAGTGCATAAAGAATATTGGCTAATCCACAGTTTGGTCTCTAAAGCCGTGGTCAGGATGAGAAGATACTAACTCTCACTTTAGAGTTCCCACTTCCCCTTACTTGTGAGCTAACATCGCACTTTAGTTTCCAAACATTTGGACCAAGTTGGGGATTTTAGTCTGTCACCCTAAAATCTCTAATTTTACACCCATCAAAACTTATTTCCCTATTTATTTGCACTTAACCTCAAGGACTACATTCTCATCCATGAGGCTAAATGTGATTCTTACAATGTTGGAACATAGCCCATTTCGGGTCAGTATGCTTTACAATAGTTCTTAACAAATCAATTGGTCAAATTGACAAGTAAATTAAGCATAGATTTTAAATCATCACAATTTATGGTATTTTAAAAACACTTATACTAAACTACATTCCTACACATAATTATTCCTCATTGCAAGTCGAAAGATAAAAGAATCTACTCAAATCTCATGGGGAAGAAACAAAAACACATGGATTTATAGATAAATAAAAGCTTACCAGACAAGACAAAGTAAAATAAACATAACACACAACTTATCTTAAACTTCTTCCCAAGAAATCTTTCAAGTTCCTTTAAATCACTCACTCTCCTCAAACTTTCACTCCAAACTTACTCAAAATCTGTAGTGAAGAAGATATCTTTCACTTCTCCTCTTTTCCTCCAAATCCAAGCAAGCCTCTAAGATTTTCTCCTCTCTAGGAAGAATTCACTTCTTTTCAAAAGACTCCCTTTTCCTCCTAAAAACCTCCTTTTTTGAATCTTGAGAAGTCTCTTTAAATAGAGCTCTTAAAATCCTCAAGAGTTTCTTCAAGCTTCTTTTCAAAATTTGCCCAAATTCAATAGATCTTTTAGATAACCATCTCTGGTGCCTAGGCGCCAGATCAACATTGGCCCTTTCGCTTCATCTGACTCCAATTTGCTCTCGTATCATTTGTTCTATTTAGTGTATCTACAATAAAAAAAACATCAAAATCACCTTTTATTAAGGCACAATATCATTAAAAATAGGCATTAAATGTGAAAATAAAAGCAACATATTTTAGGTATGTCAAAATCCCCCAAACTTAATTGTTATTTGTCCTCAAGTAACTTATTTCTTCTGAAAAATATGTTAACATGTTTTAATATGTGGTAGTGGGTTTCATTAAAGACCTCTATAGTTTTAACCTATAAATGTGGTTGTCATGACTTTTGAAAAATCTTAATAATTCAGGTTAGAAATAAGGCATAAGAATATTTTGTATTTAAGTCTAGGAATTCTAGTTCTTCTATTCATTTCAAAAATTAATTGTAGTATGAAAACATAGAAGTCTCAAAAAAATAACATATAGAATTCGATAGAACTCTAATAGTAAATGTAAACTAATACTGTAAGAAAATAAAAGCTAAGAACTGTAATAAAGTATTTTTTTTAAATGATTCAAGTGAAGCCAGTTTTTAATTAGGCATCCCCTCAAGCTTCTCCTCACTTTCATATATACTTTTCTTTTCTTCTTTTTTTTTCTTTTACTTTCTCTTTTTACTTTCAGGATCAATTTCAATCATTTCTTTTCTTTTTCTTTGTAAGAATTACTATATCTGGATTAACTATTAATGATTTTGAACTTCACTATCCTCCTTTTAAAGTTAAAAATACATCACATTTCCTTACTTTGATAATTTGCATTAGTTTTCAAAAATGATTTTTTTCATAGGGTCACATTTCTTTAAAGTATAGATCTAAGATCCTCAGTATTTCAAAAGACAATTTCTTTTTTATTTTAAAAAGCAAATTTATATTCCTATTCTGTTTTACTTAATATCTCAATTCTTAGAACTAATATTTATCACCACAAATTTACTAAATTCTACTACAACATCTATAGAATTAAAAAAATATAGTTCTCTGAAAATAACACCACATACCACATATTACTTCAAAAAGATATTTTNTTAATTGTTATTTGTCCTCAAGTAACTTATTTCTTCTGAAAAATATGTTAACATGTTTTAATATGTGGTAGTGGGTTTCATTAAAGACCTCTATAATTTTGACCTATAAATGTGGTTGGCATGACTTTTGAAAAATATTAATAATTCAGGTTAGAAATAAGGCATAAAAATATTTTGTATTTAAGTTTAGGAATTTTAGTTCTTCTATTCATTTCAAAAATTAATTGTAGTATGAAAAACATAGAAGTCTCAAAACAATAACATATAGAATTTGATAGAACTCTAATAGTAAATGTAAACTAATACTGTAAGAGAATAAAAGCTAAGAACTGTAATAAAGTATTTTTTTAAATGATTCAAGTGAAGCCAATTTTTAATTAGGCATCCCCTCAAGCTTCTCCCCACTTTCATGTATACTTGTCTTTTCTTCTTCGTTTTTCTTTTCCTTTCTCTTTTTACTTTCAGGATCAATTTCAATCATTTCTTTTCTTTTTTAGTAAGGATTACTATATATGGATTAACTTTTAATGATTTTGAACTTCACTATCCTCCTTTTAAAGTTAAAGATACATCACATTTCCTTACTTTGATAGTTTGCATTAGTTTTCAAAAATGATTTTTTTCATAGGGTCACATTTCTTTAAAGTATAGGTCTAAGACTCTCAGTATTTCAAAAGACAGTTTCTTAAGGACAAATAAAATTATGTTTTTAAAAAAATTTTCTCCCTCCCCAAAACTTAAATTTTTCCTAATAGATTAAAACATTTTAAAACAGATAATATAAAAGTAGAAAGAAAATTTTAAAAATGATTTTTGTAAAAAAAGGTTTAACATGAAAGTTTGTAAGAAGCGGGTATATAGTAGCAGTAGAGCTTAATTAACATGTATATAACAAAATGAAATTGCTAAATATAGGAGTTTTTTTTAAACATGACAACATTCATAACAACATTAGTATAATAAAACAATCACTGGTGCAATAACACAAACAAAAAGTAGTTTAAGTAACAAACAATAATAAATCCACATTACAACAACTTCATAACAATAATTTATACACTAAAGAGTTCAAGACATCGAATAATATAGATAAATACAACAAAACAAACAACAAAAAAACAAATATGCCTATCCTTTTCATCATCTTCTTCTGTCTCCTCATCAATCTCCTCCTCCTCTTCCATATAGTCCTTTGGGTGATAGTCCGACCATGGAGGACTGGGTGGAAACTAAACGTTATGATCTCTATGCAGAAAACTCACCAGAGATGTATTGAAACTCGTATCATAGTCATGTTTTAGTTTCAAGTATCCCTAAACATGATCAACATTATAATCAATATTAGTCACTTTGTCTTGAAGATATGCTATGTCATGAGTCAAAACTTGATAATCACTACGAAGATTATCTAAAGTGGCTGAAGATTGAGCAATAGTATGGGAAGTAGATGATCTAGAGGTAGAGGGTGAAGGAATATCTGATCTAGAACTACTGAAAAAGCGTCCACACCATGCTATAGTAGATTGGTTAATAATTCAAGCCTTTTATAATGGATTAGCTGGATATCTTAGATCTATTAACGATGTTGCAACTAGTGGTTCATTGATGTGAAAACCATTTCATGATGCTTATGCTTTAATTGAAGAGATGACTACTAATTATTTTCAATGGCTTTCTTAAATGGTAAATCTTAAGAAAGTATCCAATATTCATGAATCTGATTCTTTTGCAATGTTAACAAATCAAGTTGCTACAATTTCAAGAAAGTTAGACTAACTTGGAATGAGCTTTTCTCAACCAATTACAATGATTGAAGAAAATTCATTAGGCCAAATGGTATATTCCTAGGCATAATTAGAAACTTTGAATGTCATAAACAACAAGCAAAATAACTCATATTGAAACTATTATAACCCAGGTTGGAAGAACCATCCAGAGTTTAACTGAAATAATTCTTCAGGTGGTAATAATCAACAATGGGGAACAACCAAGAAAAACCATTGAGAAACTGGAACAACTAAAGAAATAATAATTATAAACTAACTTATCCTTTATGTTTTAATAGCAATTCACAATTTAAGAAGAAAAAGTTGTCTATAAAAAAAGTGGTGTTACAAATGAAAAATCAGTTACAAAGTCAAGGAGCTACAATTAGAAATATTGAGAACCAATTGGGACAAATAGCAAATTCATTAAGTAATAGATCCCAAGGAACACTTCCTAGCAATACTAAAGTAAATCTAAATGACCAAAATAAAGAGTAAGTAAAAGTCATTTAACTTAGAAGCAGAAGAGAACTGGAAGGTTGAGTTCAAAAAGAGACCGAAGTTGAGAGAAAAGAAATTGAAGAGCTTGAAGAGGACTCTTCGAAAGGTTTAAAGAGATCTATTTCTCCACTTAAAGTTGACTTGGAAAAACTACTACCTCCATTTCCTCGGAGGCTCTGTCAACAGAAGTTGGATAAACAATTTTAAAAATTTCTAGAAATTTTTTAGAAGCTTACAATTAATATTCCATTTGCTGAAGCCTTAGAACAAATGCCAAGCTATTTGAAGTTTATGAAGGATATTCTTAACAAAAAAAAAAGAAGTTTGAAGATAACGAGACTGTTGCACTTAGTGAGGAGTGCAATGCTATAATTTACAAAAAGTATCCTGAAAAGCTTAAGGACCCTGGTAGCTTCACAATTCCATGTGAAGTAGGAGACAAATTTTATGGAAAAACTTTATGTGATTTTGGTAAAAGAATTAACCTTATGCCATTATCAATATTTAAAAGATTGGGATTAGGAAAAATATCCCCTACTACTCTAACTTTGCAATTAGAAGACCGTTCAATAACATATCTTGAAGAAGTTATGAAAGATGTCTTAGTGAAAGCGAATTAATTTATCTTTTCTGTTGATTTCATTGTGCTAGAAATGGAGAAAGATAAGGACCGTTCCTAGCTACAGGAAGAGCAATGATATATGTGCATAAAGGGGAATTAACTATGTGTGTCAATGATCAGACAGTAATGTTTAATATTTAAAAATCAATGAAATATCATGAAAAATGTAAATATGATGAATGCTATAGAATGGATGTGATAAGATATCTAAGTGAATGTCATTTCAAAACAAATTATGAAGAGAAATTGAAAATTAAAGAGTGGGAACACTAGCAAGATAATAAATTAGATCAATGTGAAGATTTTTATAAGGAAGATTCAAACTATGTTTGAGAAAGTTTTGAAGTTTTGGACACGAAAGAAAAAGATACATCTTTTTTTCCATCAATTGAAAAACCTCTAGAGCTTGGGTTGAAGTTACTTCTTGAACATTTAAAATATGTCTTTTTAGGTGATTCCTTAACATTACTTGTTTTAATTTCCTCAAAATTAACTATAAAATAATAAATGAGTTTCATGAAAACCTTAAAGAGTTACAAGAAAGCCTTTGGATGGACAATTGCTGATAAAAAAAGAATCAATCCTTCAATTTGTATGCATAGAATTCATATGGAAGAGAACTGCAAACACGAGTTGATCCTCAAAGGAGATTAAATCATGTTATGAAAGAAGTTGTTACGGAAGAGATTTTAAAGTGGTTATATGTTGGATTTATCTACCCTATTTCTGGTAGTGCATGAGTTAGTCTGATTCACTACGTTCCTAAGAAAGGAGGAGTGACTGTGACTTTAATGAACATAATGAGTTAATACGAACAAGACAAGTCAAAAGGTGGTGAATATGTATTTATTATAAAAAATTAAATCTCACCATTAGGAAAGATCAATTTTCACTACCTTTTATAGATCAAATGTTGAATATACTAGATGGGCATAAAAACTTTTATTTTCTGGATGGATATACTGGTTATCAACAATTATGAATAGCTCCTGCTGATTAAGATAAAAAAACTTTTAATAGTCCTTATGGTACATTTGCTTTTTGATGAATGCCCTTTGGTTTATGTAATGCCCATGCTACATTTCAATGATGTATAATGACTATTTTTTGTGATTTAATTTAAAAATGAATTGAAGTTTTCATTGATGATGTTTTAGTGTTTGGAACATCATTTAAATCATGTTTGGAACATTTAGCAAAAGTTCTTAAGCGCGGTGAAGAAAAGAATTTAGTCATTAACTGAGAAAAATGCCAATTTATGGTAGTAGGAGGAATTGTTTAGGGATATCAAATTTAAGAAAATGGTATGGAAGTAGACCCTGCAAAAATTCAAGTAATTGTAAATTTACCTTACCCAACAAGTGTGAATGAAATTAGGAGTTTTTAGGACATGTTGGATTCTACAAGCGGTACATTAAAGACTTTTCAAAAATTGTTAAGCCACAATATCATTTACTTGAAAAAGATGTAATTTTTAATTTTGATAAGGAGTGTCTAAAAGCTTTTGAATTATTAGAAGAAAAATTAGTCACTGCACCAATTATTATTTCACCAAATTTGGAAAAACCATTTGAATTGATGTGTTATACAAATGATTATGCTATTGAGTTGTCTTAAGACAAAATCATGATAAGATTTTGAAAGTAATCTACTATGCTAGTAGAACTCTTAATGAAACTCAAATTAACTATACCACAACTGAGAAAGAGTTATTAGCAGTAGTGTATGCTTTTGATAAATTCAGATCATACTTAATTGGAACTAAATGTATTGTGCATTCTAATCATTATGCTATTAAGTATTTAATGAAAAATAAGGATGCAAAACCAAGACTTATAAGATGGATTCTTATTTTGCCAGAATTTAACTTTGAGATAGTTGAAAGGAAGGGAGCTGATAATCAAATTGATGATCATCTGTCCAACTTGAATTAGAAAAACCACTCTATTTTGAAAAAGATATTAATAAACATTTTGCAGACAAGGAATTGTTCAATGTTAATGAGTGGTGTGTTTCATGGTATGCTGACATTGTGAACTTCATTGTTAGTGATATTATACCCTATGAAATGACATACCAACAAAAGAGATAATTTTTATCTGAAGCTAAGACTTATTTTTGGAATGGCCCAATTTTATATAAATAAGGGAATGATGTTATTATTCAGAGATGTGTGCCTTTAGAAGAAACTTATGAAATTATCCAAAAATATCATAATTCTAATTTTGGGGGACATTTTGGTGCAATAAAACATCGTACAAAACTTTAAAATTTGGATTTTAATGGACTACCATTTTTAGAGATGTTAATGCTTATATTAAAACTTCTGATCAATGTTAACGATTAGACAATATTTCTATGAGAAATGAGATACTTCTCCATTATGTGTTAGAAGTTGAGATATTTGATGTTTGGGGATTACATTTCATGGGATCATTTATACCATATTTCAAAAATTTATATATATTGTTAGCAGTAGACTATGTATTCAAATAGATAGAAGTTGTTGCTTTACCTCGCTGTGATGCTCAAAGTATTGTAATGTTCTTAAAAACGAACATATTTTATAGGATGCCAAGAATGATCATAACCGACGGAGAAGTCATTTTCGAAATGAAATGATGGAGAAATTATTAAAGAAATATCATATTAACCATTAAATTGCTACTGCTTATTGATACACTTAAAATATATAGTCTTCTTGTACATATTTTTATACATATTTTTGATATATTGTGCTTTAATGAAAGGTATTTATGTGTTTTTCTTTCAAGTACAATCAATTGGATGAAAAATAGTAAAATGAGTGAAAAAATTAAATTTGGAGCAAAAATGAAGAAGATGCAAACAATGAACTGAGGTGCCTAAGCGCCTAGCACTGGCGCTTACGCACCAGTTATTCAAAGGGAGCCATGCCTAAACACTAGATACCCCACGCTTAAGCACCAAAAGTAGTTATTTGATGATTTATTAAATTTAGATGAATTTTTGAAGAGGTGTTTGAAGCTACCCTTGATAAAAATGTGGGAAATGGATCATGGACACAAAAATTCATTTAATTAGCTTCTAAAAGGAGACAAATTCTAGAAGATTCAATTAATGGAGACACATTTTAAAGAGACACTGAATCACCTCTTGGATTTTTATTAAAAAAGACTTGGATCATCAAAGGGAGAGGCCAATTCACATCCAACAACCATCGTTCATCCAAGTAACCGCCGCCGTTGCCGCCCATCGCCGCCACCGCCGCCACCGCCGCCACCGCCGCCGACCACATTTTATTTTATTTTAAGTTTTAGTTTTTATTGTGAGTAAATAAAGACAATTCATAGGAATTTCAAAACTTTTGGCGGAGAGTATTTGAGAGAAGTTTTTATTTTTGTGACTATATTTGGTTTTAATTTATATTTCTTGTTATGTGCACGATTTCTACTTTGAAACTCAATTGTGGTTATATTTTCTCCATGGATTTTGAGTAGTTTTGTTTATATTTTTTATTAAAATGATAAGTGATTATTTATTTAAAGGAATTTGTGTGAAGTAAAAGACTTTAATGTTGGAAGAAGTTGTGATGATTGTCAACCATGTACTTCATTTATTTGATTTGTCCAATTAAGATGTTAATACCTATTGTGAGAACATGTAAGATCATTGATGGTATTGTCTCAGTCAACAAATGATAGGAATCACATTTGATTTCATGAATGAGAATGTAGTTCATGGGGTTGAGTGCAAATAAATAGGGAAATAGACTTTGAAGGGTGTAGAATTGGAGGAATTTAGATTGATAGGCTAAAACCTCTAATTTGATTTATAATTTTAGGTTCTGATATGAGATGTTAGCCCCCAGATAAAAGGAGAAGATGAAACTCTAGAGTAACAGCTAGTATCTTTCATACATAACTAGTCTTCAAAATTATTCAAACTATAGATAAGCCAAAGTTTTTTATAACATCTCAAGTATGAGTAAAGAATATTATTGCTCCTATTTGACATAACACAATTAGAATACTTCCACAACAAAATTTTTATACTTGTTATTGATTCATGATAAGGAAATATATATTTTATTTATATTACCTTCATCTTATAAGTATTTAGTTAAGTTAATTAGTTTCTTACTTATTTTAAATCATCAAAAATTTATAAAAAGAATTGAACTTTCATTCCTATTTTAGCATCTAGAATTTAAGTAAGAATATTTTGCTAAGTAGAATTTTGTTATCTAATTTCTTTTATTTCTTGACGTTAAATAATGTATTTATCCTTGTGGGTTCGATATTCTAGGCTTAATAAAAAAGTCATATATTACTTGATAACGATACACATACTTGCGTAGTATCCTATATTTAAATAGTATAACTTTATTCTTATTTAATTCATAGTAAAGAATTTTCTTAGCTTTTGCTTTGGATCACGTTTTTGGTTTTGTTGCAAAGAAAGAATTATTATTAAGGAAATTAAGCATATATTCACAGACATCACAATTAACATATATACAAAAATTCGAGATCATTATCATCCTCAGACAAGTGATTTGACTAAATTATCTAATTGTTAAATTAAAAGAATATTGGAAAAATCTTTGAGTCCAACAAAAATGGATTGATCAGTCAAACTTGACTATGTTTTGCGGTCTTATAAGACTACATACAAAACTCTTATAGGAATGTTCCCATATAGGCTAATATTTGGGAAAACTTATCATTTAGCAGTTGAACTTGAGCATAAAGTATATTGGGCTATTAAAGAATTTTATTAAAATTTAAAGGATGTTGGTGAGAAAAGACTATTGCAATTAAATGAACTTGAAGAGATAAGAAATGAATCTTATGAAAGTGTTAAGATTTATAAAGAAAATATGAATATGTGGCATGATCAGATGATTCTCACTAAAAAAAATTGAGCCAAAGCAAAAAGTTTTGCTATATAATGCAAGTTTAAGTTTATTTTTAGGGAAACTTAAGTCAAGGTGGATGGGCCATTTGTTGTGATAAAAGTTTATCTCTATGGAGTTGTGGATATTAAAAATCCTAAAACTGATAAAATATTTAAATTGAATGGTCACATGCTGAAACCCTACCTTTTTGGGGATCAACTTAAATTAAATGATCTTATGATGTTGGGTCAACCAGAACAAGCACTGGTTATATCGGGCTGACGATGTTAAACCAAGCGCTTTGTGGGAGGCAACCCATAGTTATTGATGTGTTTGTTTTGAATATTAAGTTGTTGTGTTTGATGTAGAAAATCATGGTAGTATTTTGAATTTATAATGATTTAATAATGATTCTAAGACCTTAAAATATGACTTAGACATGTCAGAATAAGTTTTTGGACATTAAGCTAATCTGTGCTAAATTAAGCACCAATATCCGGCGCTTAAGCACCAATATCCGACGCTTAAGCATGACAATTAAAGACATGTGTGAATTTCAATTTCTAGAAGTTTTAACCATGATTTGATTTGCTTTATCGTGGGATAGCAGTTATAGGACTTGCTTAGGAGTTATAGGGGAGGTTTAGAGCCTATAAATAGAAGGGCATGAGGAGAGGTCTCACCACACTTCCATTTTAACCATAAATTCTAAGTGAAAAAAGATAGATTTTAAAAGATGTCATCTTGGCAGAGTGATTTGTAGAAAGATGAGGAAGCAATGAGGAAGAAATTTATTAGTTAGAGCATGCAAGAGTTATACAGTGGTTTCCTAACCATTAGTATGAGAGGAATAATGGAGAAAATCACTAAAATTGACGCTGACGTGGCTTCAATTGAAGCTAAAGTGATGGAAGTTAACACACATCTAGATCATATGGGATGACAACATAAGATGCAGTTTAGCCATACTAGTTTTATAGAAGAAGCAGAAAAGGCTATGTATTTGAAAAATAAATGGATTGAAGAAGATTAAAACAAAGTTATTAACCACCATTCGTTCTATCAGGTTTACATTCCAAATGTTGATGGAGAGACTAATGATAGGCCAGGATTAGTTCCACCAGATGAAGAGTGGAATTAAGTTCTTTGTTTAGTGTTTGTGTATTTAATGTTTGTTTGTTAATGTTAAGTTTGTTTAGTGTGTTTTAATGTTATGATTGTTTAATTTTTGAGTTAGGAACTATCTCATCCAAGAGTCTTTGGATTGAGAATCTATGTATTGAAGATGTTTGTAATTGTTTGTGAATAAATATAAGTAATTGTTTGTGTGAAATTTTATGTTATTTTTTTTGTTAAATTGAATTAGTTAAGATTGGTGAATCTTGAGAAAGAGGAGAGTTGAAAGGGAAGAATATGGTTATTAAAGATTTATGAGACCATGTAGCGTTGGTTGACTTAGGCTAGAAGTGAATTTTACTTAAAACAAAAAAAAATCAAAATTTGTGCACTGGCACCTAATGGAGAGACGGGTGCCTAAGCGTCGAACCATTCACGCTTAAGCCCCAGTTCACATAAACCAATTCGCGAACAGTTTAGTGTGACTATTGGGTTTGAAAAACTCCATTTTTGCCCTCGACTTCATACCCTTCCTCTTGGTTTCACAATTTAGAGATTAGGTCATCCCTTAATTTGAAGATTTCTTGGTGGTTTGAAGCAAAATTTGTTTGTTGTGATCTTCTTGAGGTAAGAGCTTCACTTCTATGTAAAAAATTTTTATTTTCACCATGTATTTTGAGCACATTATGGATCTACCCAAAAAATCACTATTCATGGTAAACATTTGAGAAAAATCTATGGAAAATACATAGATTTTATAGTTTAAGATTTAAAGAGTTAAGTTTAATGATTTAGAATTGAATTTGGGATTTATTGAGAATTTTATGTGATGTTTAGAAATGGCCTCAAGGATGAAGAGGGTCGAGGGAAAAGCCAATTTGATTCAAACAAATTTGTTAGTGCGAGAACTCAGGATCGATACAGTGATGCATTGCAATTGAGAAATTGATCCCTAAGCGTTGTTTCAAGAGTCTGGGAGGTGTTGAGGATTTGATTGTTTGCCGCTAGTGGGAGGGGTTTTGTTGTTTTTGTGCTGTGATAATTATTTATGTTGTTTGGGAGTTCTATGCAAATCTCCCCGAGGCTGAAGAAGCAGGAGTCATGGTTAGAGGAAAGACAATGCCTTTCTCATTTGAGTTAATAAATCAGTTTTATCAATTTCCCGCAAGCATGTTATACTTTTATTCAAACTATTGTCCAAATGAAGAGGAGTTAGACGAGATTATTTCATCGTTGACTGGAGAAAGATGATTATGGAAAATTACTAATGAAAGAAGAGTCAACTTCCTCATATGAAAGTTGTATGCCACAGTGAAAGCATGACACATCTTTATTTCTGCTCATCTACTGCGTACAAATCATCTTAGTGAAGTGACCCGAGATAGAGCAACCTTGAACTATTGTATTCAATAGTTTAAGCCCATTGACTATGGAGCTTTAGTTTATGATGTTATCACCAATTATGACGTCGTTGCTACAACTATAGGTTTAGGATTCACATCTTTATTCTTTTCATTATGCGAGCAATCCGGATTTAGATTTAATAGCTGAGAGGAGATATTGCAACCACTCAAACCAATTACTAGTGTCAATGTGAAGTCTTATTCACATTATTCAAATTTTGGCTAGAGAGGTGGATTTTCTAGCAGTTCAGGTGCATCTACATCTCATGCTTCTACTTCATGTGCTTCTACATCACAGGGTCAGACTTCTAGATCTGATTCGCAGTCACAACTACTACAAAGGATATTGGATAATGTCAACTATACCACTGAAAAGGTATTAAATTTAGAAAAATTTGTAGATCATATAGATGGACAAACGAGAAGATAACGATTATGAGGAAAAATTCCACTCATGTATGGAAAACCTCATGAGAGATGACCAGAGTGTAGTTTCCCTCAATATCCAAAATATTTGTCATATGAGCCTTCAGCTATTTGACCTAGTGATGAGAGTGATGTTGAGGAGGAAGAGGATGATTAAACTGGTTCTATAGTTTAATTTAGTTTTTATGTATTTTTGTGAACTTTTTGTGGTACAATTATATTGTACATTTGTTTGTTTGTTTGAAACTATTAGTTTAGTTTAGTTTAGTTTTGTTAGATACTGTTGTGATATATTTATGTTTTATGACTATTTATGTTTTGTTTTTGTGTTAGTAATTATTTTAGCTGTGTTGTTTAGTGTTTTTAGTTAGTCTGTGTTGAACTTAATCCTGAATCTTAGGAGGGTTAAGAATATTGCTTATTTTCACTTAAAAACTTCTTGTTTAAAATTTTCAAATTACTACCAGATCTTTCTTTATGTTGTAGTTGTGAACGTTTATTAGTGTGTTTGTTTGCTTTTATGTTACCTCCACTACATAGAAGTCTAATGAATCTCTATATGTTAAGTAAATTAAAATTTGATCAATTTAATTTTTACTCCTATTTTTAATTTTTGTACTTGTATATTTAGGATGTAAAAATTCCTGCAAGCATGTTATTTTCAATTTTTATTCTTNCTTAAAACAAAAAAAAAAATCAAAATTTGTGCACTGGCGCCTAACGAAGAGACGGGTGCCTAAGCGCCGAACCTTTCACGCTTAAGCCCCAGTTCACATAAACCAGTTCACGAACGGTTTAAAGTGACTATTGGGTTCAAAAAACTCCATTTTTTCCCTCGACTTCATACCCTTCCTCTTGGTTTCGCAATTTGGAGATTAGGTCATCGCTTAATTTGAAGATTTATTGGTGGTTTGAAGCAAAATTTGTTTGTTGTGATCTTCTTGAGGTAAGAGCTTCACTTATATGTAAAAAATTCTTATTTTCACCATGTATTTTGAGCACATTATGGATCTACCCGAAAAATCACCATTCATGGTAAACATTTGAGAAAAATCTATGGAAAATACATAGATTTTATAGTTTAAGATTTAAAGAGTTAAGTTTAATGATTTAGAGTTGAATTTGAGATTTATTGAGAATTTTATGTGATTTTTAGAAATGGCCTCAAGGATGAAGAGGGTCGAGGGAAAAGCCAATTTGATTCAAACAAATTTTTTAGTGCGAGAGCTCAGGATTGATACAGTGATGCATTGCAATTGAGAAAATTGATCCCTAAGCGTTGTTTCAAGAGTTTGGGAGGAGGTGTTGAGGATTTGATTGTTCGCCGCTAGTGGGAGCGGTTTTGTTGTTTTGTGTTGTGATAATTATTTATGTTGTTTGGGAGTTCTATGCAAATCTGCCCGAGGCTGAAGAAGGAGTAATGGTTAGAGGAAAGACAATGCCTTTCTCATTTGAGTTAATAAATCAGTTTTATCAATTTCTCGCTAGCATGTTATACTTTTATTCAAACTATAGTCCGAATGAAGAGGAGTTAGACGAGATTATTTCATCGTTGACTGGAGAAAGAGGATTATGGAAAATTATTAATGAAAGAAGAGTCGACTTCCACATATGAAAGTTGTATGCCACAGTGAAAGCATGACACATCTTTATTTCTACTCATTTGCTGCTTACAAATCATCTTAGTGAAGTGACCCGAGATAGAGCAACCTTGAACTATTGTATTCAATAGTTTAAGCCCATTGACTATGGAGCTTTAATTTATGATGTTATCACCAATTCTGACGTCGTTGCTACAACTATAGGTTTAGGATTCACATCCTTATTCTTTTCATTATGCGAGCAACCCAGAGTTAGATTTAATAGCTGAGAGGAGATATTGCAACCACTCAAGCCAATTACTAGTGTCAATGTGAAGTCCTATCCACATCATTCAAATTTTGGCTAGAGAGGTGGATTTTCTAGCAGTTCAGGTGCATCTACATCTCATGCTTCTACTTCACGTGCTTCTACATCACAAGGTCAGACTTCTAGATCTGATTCGCAGTCACAACTACTACAGAGGATATTGGATAATGTCAACTATACCACTGATAAGGTATTAAATTTAGAAAAATTTATAGATCATATAGATAGACAAATGAGAAGACAACGATTATGAGGAAAAAATCCACTCATGTATGGAAAACCTCATAAGAAGTGACCAGAGTGTAGTTTTCCCTCAATATCCAAATATCCGTCATATGAGCCTTCAGCTATTTGGCCTAGTGATGAGAGTGATGCTGAGGAGGAAGAGAATGATTAAACTGGTTCTATAGTTTAATTTAGTTTTTATGTATTTTTGTGAACTTTTTGTGGTACAATTATATTGTAC
>NEWO01000321.1:164435-175497 GCA_003013225.1 Phalaenopsis aphrodite | reverse complement strand
AGGAGAAATTGTATTTTTGAAAATTGTAGAAGAATTAGAATTTTATTTTGAAAACTTAAATTTCTTTTATTGAAAGTAATTTTCAAAACTATTATTTTGTTTTAAGTAAAGAAAATATTTCAACTCTTTGCTTTAGGAAAAAAAGAGTGGAATTCAAAATCATTAAAGGCTTATCTAGATATAGTAATCCTTACCTGAAGGAAAAAAGAAAAGGAAAAAGAAAAGAAAAGTTGAAAAGAGAGGAGAAGCTTGAGGATTAGTGCCTAATCAAAAATTGGTTCCACATATGATCTTTTTAAAGTATAAAACTTGGAAACTCTCAAGCTTAAAGATATAATATAGTAAGTACAATTATGCTTAATAAAAATTCTTAAGTGGAGAAAATAGAATGCATAAACTCTATACTGAACTAGATAGAAACTCATATTTTCAAACTTCTTTACATTAAAAATTTCTAAACTCTAAGTTAGTCTCATCGCCTAATGTTTTTTTTTAAATTGGACTATTATATTTTTACATCAAAATTTTAGAATATCCTAAAGAAACTCATATACATAATCTTCTTATTTAGTTTTTAAAGGAATTGAGTGTCGTTTGAGGACACGTAACATTTTAAGTTTGGGGGATTTTGATACACCTAAAATATATAGCTTTTATGTACACTTTTTTATACCTATTTTTGAGATATTACGCTTTAATGAAATGTATTTGTGTGTTTTCCTTTCAGGTACAATCAAATGGATGAAAAATGGTTAAAGGAGTGAAAAAGGATCAAATTTGGAGCAATAATGAAGGTGCAAAAATGAACTAAGGTGCGTAAGTGCCAGAGAAAGCCACGCTTAAGCGCCAAAAGTAGTTGTTTGATGATTCATTGAATTTGCATGAATTTTTGAAGAGTTATTTGAAGCAACCCTCGATAAAAATGTGGGAAATAGTTAATGGCCACAAAAATTCATTCAATTGGCTTTTTAATGGAGACAACTTCTAGAATATTTATTGAATGGGGACACATTTTAAAGAGACACCAAGACACCTCTTGGATTTTTTATAAAAGAAGACTTGGATCATCTAAAGAAGAGGTCAATCATCATCTATCCATCAGACCGATTAGTGCTAACCACCACATACGCTGCCGCCGTCGTCCATTAGCACCTTTGCCCACCTTCTCTTTTTATTTTGAGTGTATTTTGTATTGTGAGTGAAGGAGGGGAATCAAAGGGACTTCAAGACATTTGATGGAAAGGAATTTAAGATAAGTTTTTATCTTTGTGACCACATTTAGGTTTAATGTAGACTTCTTGTTTATGTGCATGATTTCTACTTTCAAATTCAAGTGTGGTTGTGTTTTCTCCATGAATTTTGAGTAATTTACTTTATCAATTTCCTTAAAATGATAAGTGATTAAGTATTGGAGGGAAGTTATGTAAAGTATTAGACTTTAATGTTGGAAGAAGTTGTAATGATTTTAAACCTTGTATTTCATTGACTTCTAAATTTGGCTAATTAAATTATTAACATCTATTGTGAGAACATGTAAAATTCGAGATGGTATTGCATCAATCAACAAATGGTAAGAATCACATTTGATTTCATGCATAAGAATGTAGTTCATGGGGTTGAGTGCAAATAAATGAGAAATAAACTTTGAAGGGTGTAGAATTTGAGGACTTTAGAGTGACGGGTTAAAGCCCTCAATTTGATTTATAGTTTTAGGTTTTTATACAAGATGTTAACCCCATGTAGAGGGAGAAGAGGGAACTTTAGGGTGAGAGCTAGTATCTTCCAAACCTACCCGTCCTTAAGACTATTAAAACTATATATTAGCCAATGTTCTTTATAGCATCTCTAATAAGGGTACATAATATTATTTCTCATATTTGACACAACAAAATTTGAATACTTCCACAACAGAATTCCTACACTTATTACTGATTCATAATAAGAAAAAAAATATTTTATTTATATTGCATTTATCTTGCAAATATATAGTTAAGCTAGTTAGTTGCTTACTTTATTCTCAATTATAAAAAATTACAAAAAAGAATTGAACTTTCATTCCTATTTTAGTATATAGAGTTTAAGTAAGAATATTTTGCTAATTAAATTTTTTTTAATCTAATTTCTCCTGTTTTATAAAGTGCATATTATTTTTTCCCCATGGGTTCGATATTCTGGGCTTAATAAAAAAGTTCTATATTATTTGATAACAATACATTTACTTGTGTAGTATTCCATATTAAATATTATAACTATTTTATTACTTGGTTTGAAATTAAGAATTTACCTAGCTTTTGCCTGGGATCAAGTTTTTGGCTTTATTGCAAGTTAAGAATTATAATTATGGAAATTAAGCATATAAACACATACATTGCATTGACATGTTTAAAGAGAATCATGATCATGTTTTTGGCACCGTTGCCAGGGAAAATTAATGAGAATTGTAAAATTATTAAGGAGATTTTTAGAAAGCAAAGTTTCTATTTTTATAAAATCTTATTAAATCTTTAGATTTATTATAAGAATATTATAGTGATGTTTTTATATAAAGTTCTTGTTTGTGTGTTTTTTTATTTTACTTTATGTGTTTTATAGTAATGTATGTGTAGTTTAGGTTCTACAGGACTAGTGTCTTACGATTCTGAATCAGAAAGAACTATTAAAAAAATTAAAAACCCAAAAACTTGATCCCAAGCAAAAGTTAGGTAAATTCTTAATTTCAAAGCAAGTGAGAATACAATTATATTATTAATATGAGATACTAAGCAAATATACGTATCATTATCAAGTACTATAAGACTTTTTGATTAAGCCCCAAATATCGAACCCACAAGGAACATATAATATGCCCTTTATAAAATAGGAGAAAATAGATAACAAAATTATACTTAGCAAAATATTCTTACTTAAGCTCTAAATACTAAAATAAGAATGAAAGTTCAATTATTTTTGTAAATTTTGATAATTGAGAATAATGTAAGCATAAAGGTATTAAATTAAGATGATTAACTAGTTGAAGCAATTGAAACATAAAGGATAAATGAAGTAGTAACTCATTCATGACTTTTCTATAAAAAGATAAAATTATAGTTACTTGAATTGTTTTGTTAAGGAAGAGATATGAATTTGAATGATCCAAGAGTGAGGGGGATCAGCAATAAGATTGGTAATGCACTGATTTTGAGCCCTCAATCAGTGTTTAATCCAAATTCAATCCTTCAATAAAGATCAAGCATGCTTTACAAAACTTTCCATAAAATTACAAGTTTAATTTTAACCTTTAAGAGCATGGTGTGAACAAGGATTAATCTAATATCATTTGAGAAATAGTTGAAGAAGAAAATATAAGTAATAATTGAACATGTTAAAATGCTACAAGCTCAAATCTAAAGGAGGGGCAAGAGTGAGAGTTCTACTATGCTTTGTAACTTTTTTAGGGTCCTGTCAATATGATCATTACCATAACGTCAAGAATTGACCAATGCCCTTAACTTTTGGACTAATCAAGACATAAAACACCGACCACAACTCAAAAAATGATAATGAACAATTTTAACAAATTGATCAACTCAACAATATGAAAAGACCAAATGAACTTGAAATAGTTCGAGATGTTTTAAAGTTTGTTCAGAGTTACCCTCTTAATAACTTTATGAGACTTTGGGTATTTTATAGGGTTTTTGGGTTTACTACTGCTACTATTTGTTGAGAAAATTCATCCTCAAAATGTAATAACCACCAAAACCAAATAAGGAAAAGAAACCCTTAAGGACCTACCAAGATATGATTCGAGATCCTTTAAATTAACATTCATTAGTGATAATTATTGTGTCAGCACTTAACCTACAATAAAACTCAATGCTCAAGGGTACAAGTGTTGAATATTGTGTTCAGACCCTAGTTGGAAACTAAGGATATTTAAAATGTAGCCACATCAGGATCATCGTGCTGGTGTAAATTAGAGGTTTTGGTGGCATGGATGGTGATGAGAAAGGAATCTGATGATAAATTTGGAATGACAGAATAATATTCCATCTTCTCACTAGAGGACCTTATGAGGGTACATGATCAACACTACTATTCACCGACATTCGACAAGAGATAACCTCTACTTTCTAAGGTTGCTGGTGGTTCTGGCCTGATAGTGTGATTGACTTATGAATAGTCTGATTTATAAAATGTATAATACAATGAAAAAAATACATTTCTTGTGTGTTTTGGCAGCTATGTGGAACTCTACCTTACAAAATAAAAAATTTTGGGTGTTACCTTCCAAGTGTCCACTTGTCATTTAACTTGACTTGGGCTAAGAAAACCTTCCTTTGATCGTTTCATTGATAATTTCTAGTCGATGTCAGACTTTATACACATAGATTGCCAGTAGTTTCCGTTGACGTCCTTTGGGAATGATGATTTTGAGTCCACCCTACAACTTGAAATTCTTACACCCAGCCTTGATCATCCATATGTGCCATATAACTTGTTCTACATGTGTATGTTTATTTGCAATTTGTTTAATTTCTATAAATCTGCCTACTATGTTTATGATGCTAACCCTTTAGCAACAATATTAGAGGTGACAAGTACACATTTTTACATTTCTTTTGCTATACTTTCTTTTACTATGTTTTATGGAATGTTTTATTTTCATATACTTGCAATGACCCTTTGGATAGAGAACAGTTGGCCATATGTTTAGGAGAGCACTAAAAGAAGCCTTGAGACCCAACCATAACTACAAGTTCAATCATAAACCATAAACCTATAACCATCACAAGTAAGGAGCTTGAAGCTAGTTGTTCGGAAAGCAAGATGAGGGTGCAGGCAGACTGAGGATGACTTCAGACGACAAAAACTTAAAGCAGCTAAGCTTTCCTTAGTCTTAAATAACATAAACCCATATGAATTTGAGTTTGGTTGTCTAGTATGACATAAATCCTCACTTTATCTCTTAGGTTTTTACACAACCAAGTTACGGAGTATTAGTCCTAACTCTTTTTAGGGTTTCGAGGTTGTTCGTACAACACTGCGTAAACCCTCATATCTTTCTAGACTATTTGCATGATCATATATTATGCAAATGTAAGCCATAATTTCAAATAATTGGTAGGATTAAACATCAAATAAATATCATTTCCAAAATATAATGCCAAACAATAAGATAGTTTGGGAAGTCCTCGGGGTTCTCCTCAGAATCTGTGATGTCCCTTACTTCTCGCTCCTTTGATTAGAAAAATAACTATTCTACATTGAGCCCATCTCATTTCAATTTGCTATAAAAAATCATGAAAACTATACATTGAATTTTTTAAGGAGAAACCCCAAATCCTAGTCAAGTGTTTTCTTAGGTGATTTTGGTCGCCTAAAATCAATTAACTATAGGGGCTTGCCTCTATAGGAAATTAGGAACTCATATAATATAAACCTTATCTGATCTTTATACGTAGGGGAATTTTCGGTCACAAAAGGTTTCTCAGACCAAATGGATGTCATGAATTTCTAAGTTTAAATGGTTGAGCCTACTAACAAGTGATATGCCTATCTCTTGTAGGGGGTATATTACTTATGATATTATGCTCAGCTATATAAACTAATAAATACATGAGATCTATTTAGTCTCATGTTTCAAAATCAAAATGTATTTTCAAAACCAAAAATTATACATACATACTAAATTAAATTAAACATTATTTTCATAAAAATTTTCCGACAAAGCTTAAAATAAGATGGTAGCAAATTTAATTGTCGATCGCCGCATGAAGCTTCCATCAGCTGCCTCCATTTTCCTGGCACATCTAGAAGGATTTTCATGAGTGAAAATCTTTGTAGTATAGAGAACCACAAAAATGATGATGATTTTTGTTCTCTAGAACCAAATGGATTATTTCCTTTACGTCAAAAGAGTGAAACCGCTGGCACAAATGTGGGATTACCAGAATCACATTTTTAAGTTTGGTTTTTAGAGCTAAGGTTATGGGGAATTCTCTTAGGTCTTTGGGAGATTGTAGCAAACAAGAACCTAGCATAAGGGATTTCTCTAACACAGATTAAGAAAAGGCTTGCTAGAAAGAAAAAAATGAGATATTTAGTAATTCTCACCATTGCGAAGGTTGGAAAGAATTCTCTTAGCTTGCGCTATGCTCCTTCCAAGGCAATTATTGATATGAAGCTTTCCTTTTAAGGAAAGTCCAAAATATCTAAGGGAACCCTAATGATTTCACTCTTCTATCGATAAAGATAAGTGGAAGTGAAGTGAAAGGAAGAATGAGGAAAAGGGAGGAGAAAACCTTTGGGAAGGTAAATAAAAATTAAGAAAGTTTGAAGCCTTTCGTTCCCTTCATTAAGAACTCCTTCACCAAGCAAAGGAGAGTGGACTCCATCAGCAAGAGGAACCTCTCTATTAGTGCTCTCTTCTCTTCTCCCCCAAATGTTAACTCAAGAAATCTCCCAAAAAAATTCCTCTATTGAAAATGAGCTCAGCTATTTTATGTGGCTTCAAAGTCAAAAATGATCTTTGCAGTAAGAGAAGGGCAAATTGGCTCAGATGTTATGCATGCACAACCTTAGACACATAGGTGACCATCATGGTGAGTAATCTCAAACACAAAATATTCAAAATGGCCCCCAAACTGACCATGGGTTCCAACTTAAATCGAAGCAGATTGCGACTTAGAATGGGTGAGCAAGGATTACAGAGCGGGTGCACCCATTACATGTGGTCGGGAATGGGTGTGCTTGACATCGAGTACAGATGCGCTAACATGAGTGGCATGGGTGCACTAAAAATAAAGTACAGGTCTCGAGAGGGCATGGGCATTCCATTAAGTTCTAGCGTGTTTTCAATGCTCCTTGTTTGCTATCGCAAACCTAGTGAGGGCCTAGCATAGGTGCGCTGACCCATGGCAAACACATACATGCAAAAATTGGGTCTTTGTGTGCCAAGGAAGAGCAAAGGCACACCCCAAAACTTTCATAGTTTTCTCATGCTCTCTATTTGCCAGCATAGACCCAGCGTTGGTCTGGCGCGGGTGTGCTAGAACTTAGGTGCAGGTATGTCGGTGCAAAACATCCATATTGATGTATGATACACTTTGGGGAACTCAACTGGATATTTTTGGTTCATGCTGCATTCTAGAAGAGTGGATTATCTTCCTATAGGCTCCACATTCAAATATGGTGCCAACAATATCATCTCTTTCAAAACCTCATTTTCTAGCATCACCAGAGCCAATTTAACTAGTGTCTTTCTCATAACAAATTAAAATGTGGCATGGGCCACTAAAGTTTCTAATTCAATTAGAGTGCCCATCAAGACTGACTCCTCCAACGCATTAGTACAATACATTTTTCATTCTTCATAAGTGATTAGATGTTTTTTGCAGCCATCATGAAGTGCACCATTATCATAATGTCATGATCAATTCATAGGGATGTAACACACATTCATTAGTACAAAATCACACCAAACCTAATCTTATAACTTACCTCCCATAAAAAAACTCTATAAGACATCTTTTGTCAATTGCAATCTTATTTGCTTCCTTCAGCCATGACTGAGAATATGGTTGGAATTACTTTTGAGTATTGAGACTCAATTTATTCACCATATGTGTAGATGACATATTTTCACAAATACCTCCATCTAAAAAAGATGTTGCACACCATTCCCTTCGTGGTGTAGTAAGCATGAAATAATAAATTATAGTGAAGACATTGTTGTTCTCTGATGGGCTTAGTTTAAAGAATCTATCATATCACTAGCATCCTTCTTCATCTGCATGTAATTGCTATTCCTCTCCATTCTCCTTTTTTGTCTCTTCTTCCTTTGCCTCATGCACTACACCCTGTTTAGTGAATGATATCATATTTTTGGACAATCAGACATAATGTTGCAAAAATTGTGGCACTTGAAGCACTTCCTTTCTATGATGAATATAAGAGTATTGACAATCTCCACCTTTTCTCCACTCTGTATGGGTTTCTCTTATGGTGGTGTCGACATTGGTGCTCCACAAGGTGTACTTTTACTGCCTGATTATATGATATAACTCTGTCGGTAAAATGTGGCAGTAATCTGATGATGTTGTTGTTTTCCCACATTCATTGCTAGGGTTTGTGTGTCAAGTAAGGACTAATACACTTACAACCAAACCATATTACTGATAAATGACCTCAGTCCTCTCATATATCTTGCCATTGTATGCTCCTATGATTACACAAACCCACATTTCAGTGTGAATTGATCAAAGTCAACTGTGTACTCCTCTAAGAAGTCTCTCTCACGCAGGTCTATAAACTAACCGACTTGAGTCAGCTCAGGTTTGGCTCATATTCATTTTGTTCGAAATTGTCTTATGTTTTGAAATTACTTTTGAATAGTGTGTTTGTGTTTGACTCAATTTACATATTCTTATTCGTTTTCAACTCAAAATTGACCGTTTTAAATTAATTTTTTTTTAAATGTTATGGTGTTGGATTCGAACCTAAACCAATTCCATAAAATTTATGAAATAGAACCATATGAATACACAAGTTGTTATGATTTAAAGTTTGATTTAAATATATATAACATATTCTTATTCATGTTATCCAATAATTAATGTTATTATTATTAATTGAATTTAATAAATTTATATTATAATATTTAAATATTATATTAATTTAAATATTTATATAATATTATTAAAAATAATAAATATACTTTTAACTTAAATATTATATATATTAATTAATTTTAATAAAATACTACTATTAATATTTATATTTATTTTACTAAAAATATTAAATTTATTATTATAACTAATTACATTAATCATTATAATATTAATATTTTAATTTATAATAATATTATTATTTATTTAAAATAATTTAATTATTATATAAACAACATATGTATATAATTTATTTCGAGCTAAAATGTGTCAAACATGATCAAATAAAAGTTATTCTTGTTTGAATGGTTATAATTCAAGCTTAATAAATTTGTTCATGTTCACTTCATTTTCTTCATGAATAATTCAAACACGAGCTAGTTAACGAGTAGAGCAAGAGTTGTTCGCTAACAAGTTTTTTTGTCAACCCTACTCTCAATCGGCTATGGCCCTTTATGAATGTATCATGTCCATAATATGGGGAGAAAGTGTTTACGCTGTGCCACGATTTACGTGGTGATCTTACTCTTCCTTTCTCGGTGTCAAATTCGCTTCAAATTCTCTCACAAGAAAACTATTTGCCCAAGCCGTATGACTGCCAAGTTAATACCATTATCTTAAGGAACATCCTTGCACTAAAAAAATTGCTCCACCCTTCGGGGTGAAATTTTACGAGAGATATGAACATTAAATTTTGAAAATTTTAGGATTGAGACTCCAAATTGTTGTATAAATAGTTTGAGTACATATATTTTGTAGTTCTACAACCTTACGGTTTACTCGCTCAGATACCAGATGAGACCATTTTAGGGCTTAACAATTTAAAAAATATAAAAATATAAATATTTTAACAAGAATATTTAATAGTTATATAAACTATAAGATATTCATTTTGCAATACAAAATAGAAAACTAGGATTAACATTCATCTATTTTAATAATACATGATGCACGACAAAAATTATTTTTATTCAAGATTCCATGCAACCGAACCATGATCATGATATGTGTAAATATGATTCCCACAATGACAAAAATTCTGTCCAACAAAAAAAGAGAGATTTAAGACCACTTTTTATAATTTATTTTTATATTATGCATTTATTGTATTTTAATTAAAATTGATTTTAAAATAAAATATATTTGACAAATTTAAAATAAGTAGGTTTATTTTCGATAAAATTAAAATATGTGAAAATTATATTGAACAATTATTTTTTTAAAATAAATAAATTTGATTCCATATAGAACTCTTAATCTATTTATTCCGAAGAATAAAACTTTTTTAATCTATTCCTTACATATGGAACTCTTAATCTACCGCTCTTCCCATAGAAAAATTCTTTCATACGGACACCGCAAGTAGATATGTATGTGGTGTTCGATCTACACCGTCAATCACTGCAAATATGTATTTCAATGGACCCCACTTTCAACTTTAAAAAAATAGTAATTTTGGTTGCAGTGATCAACGGTGAAGATCGGACACCACATACATCTCTACATGCGGTGTCAGTATGGAATAATAATTTCTCCTTCCCATATTATGGTTACGTAGCTCTAATACACTATCCCTACATTTAAATTTAAATAATCAAAAGAAAATTTCATATGAAGGATGAAGTCATGCAAAAGATGACAAAATTAGTTAAAATAATAATAAATGAGTGAACTGAAACCAAAGAAAGAAAATTCCAGAGATATTAAAGTCTTAATGAATAATCTATATTTGTTTATCATTTTGATACTCATGCTTACATGCATCAACCATAATCAGAATTACTTCTAAGATTTTTTATACCTTTAAAAGTAATCAATTTTTGGCTAAACATGGAGTTAGTCTCACCAGTTTAATATGATGTGGCTATTTGCCTAATGATTGGTCATTTTGTCTCTAACAATAAAGTTTTAAATTCCATACTAATGTAATGTTAGACCTGATAAAACACAACTCCTTTACTAGAATGAGTCATAGCACAACTAATATTACCAAAGATCTATTTGGAAGAAATACTATTTTTTTTATATTTAAATATAAAATGATTAATCTGTGTTACAAGGTCTGCGGTGGTAGAGAGTTTGTTTAGAATCTTAGCTTTGCTAAAACATATAATACAAACTCAGGTAATTAAAGAGAAGTAAACAGAAGGAGACACATCAATTTTTATGTGAAAAATCATAGAAAGGGGAGAAATCCTGGGATCTAATGCTGTTGAAATAATTCACTATGAATAGTGTGCACACATGTCCACTCTTCTCCTGAATTGGAAAAGATGAAGTTACAAAGTTGATCATTGTAAATATACAATAGTAGTTCATCAATAATAGCCTTAATCTGTTTTTAATATATGTAGTTCTCGGTGATAATACGTTGCAAGGGACTCAGTTGATTGCTATGGAAGCAATAGTCTGCC
>NEWO01000321.1:132831-154504 GCA_003013225.1 Phalaenopsis aphrodite | reverse complement strand
CCAAAATACTTTTGAGGAGGGTAATTCTTCCCCCATTAGAGAGGAAAGAGTTAGACCAGCTGTTAAGTTTGTCTTAGAATTTTAAAGTAATGTCATCAAATTGGACTTGTCTTGTCCTCCCTTTAAGCAGTAAAGTCTCCAAGTATTTCAAGGGAAGAAAGCTAGTACAAAATCCAGTAAGTTTTGAAATCCAATGCTTGATATCAGGTTTCACTCTTTTACCAAACACTGCTTGGCATTTCTGTTTATGAAATTTCATTCCAGAGCATTCTGGAAACTTCTCTAGACATTGGAAAAGCAATTTAACTGCAGGTTTTGTAGCTTTGGCAAATGCAATAACATCATCAGCAAAAGCTAAATGGTTCACAAAAATGTTAGATCTGTGGCTATAGAGTGAGTGAGGAAATTTAGCCATTAATCAGTTCAACAATCTAGACAAATAATCAAAAGCAATTATGAAGAAAGTGGGGGATAAAGGGTCACCTTGCTCGATACCTCTAGGGGCTATGAAGAAACCTTGAGACTTCCCATTAATGAAAATAGAATGGTAGTTGTTATTTAGCCACCTATGGATCAAAGAAATAAAAGACTGTGAGAATCCCCTTGCAGATAGCACCTCCTCAATGAATCCCCAATGTATGGTATCATAAGCCTTTTGGATATCAAGTTTGAAAATAAGATTCCCACCTCTACATTGTTTGTCCAAATCCTGGACTAATTCTTGAACCAAGAGAACATTCTCCACTATGCTTCTCCCTTGTACAAAGGCTGACTGATTTTCACTGATGAGATGATGTAAATGAGGCTGCGGTCTATTGGAAATCACCTTGCTAATAATTTTTGACAAAACATTAGTAAGACTGATAGGCTTGAAATGGTCCAATTAGAGCTTGGAGTTATTTTTGGGAATTAAGATGATGGTAGAGCTTTTAAAATAGTTAGACAGATCCATTGCTATGAAAAAACTTTGCACAGCCTTAACAATATCACCTTTAATGACTTCCATGCTTTCTTATATAAATTTGCTAAAAATCCATCAGGGCCTGCTGCTTTGGAGCTGTCAATGGAGGTCAAAGCTGACCAAATTTTTAGTTCCCCAGGAATAGAAGCCAAGTCCAAGTTACTTGTGTAACTCTGATCTTTACTGAGGAGATCTTGCTGAATTGGAAGCCATAAGACTGGAGGTTGATTGCAGAAAGTTTGGAAATAATTAATAGCACTAGCAGCAATTAAGTTTTTAGATTTGATCCACTGCCCAGAGGGATCCTTAATCTTGTGAATGGTGTTGGATTTCCTCCTATATTTAATACAAGCATGAAATGCTTAGAGTTTCTGTCCCCTTCGCAAAATCTGGACTTGGCAGCCTTTTGAGCATAAAATTCTTCCTGCATACAAATAGCATTCATTAGATTTTCATTATCCAACATTAGATCCTTTTCTATATCAGGATTTTTTTCCATCCTGGTCTCCAAAGCATTCACTTCCTTTTCAGCCTCCTTTACTTTCAAATTGATATCCCCCACCACTGTCCAGTTTCAATTAGACATTTATTTACCAATCTTCTTTTGCAGCATCCATAGTTTAATCAGAGGATTAAAGTGGTGACAACCTCTCTACCCCAAAGAGATTTGATTAATAAAATCTTGGTGAGAAGACCCCATGTTGAGATATCTAAAGCTAGCTTATGCTTGATTGGAGAAGCAAAGATAGTGATAAGTAAGGGCTTATGATCTGATCCTGTAATACTTAGATGTTGAACAGAAGTGTGTAGAAACTCACTAAACCAAAGAGAATTGACAAGGATTCTATCCAAACTTTCCCATAAAGATCCTCTCCTCCATGTAAACTTGGGACCAGTAAAACCAAAATCAAATAAGCCAGCCAAGCAAATATTATCATTAAAGCAGTTCATAGATTTAATATCAAGTGCATTACCTCCTATTTTTTCAGAAGGAGGTGGAATGGAATTGAAATACCAACCCACCAACCATAATGAGTTGCAGGATCTACTAATAACAAGAATGCTCTCCCAAAGCTCCAATCTAGTCCTTGAGGAACTTTCAGCATAAAAAAAAGTGGTCAGCCCCTCCTGACCCCCAAAGATAAACTTGATATGAAGGAATTGTGGGTGATCCCACAAAATCTGACACAGAACTTCCTTTCTATAAAGTACCCAAATTTTATTGTTTAGATTAGCTAAATGAGAGAAACGAGAAAATTTTCTAAGGAATTTCTGGGAGTTTTTGGATACCATAGGCTCCAAAATAGCCACAAACCAAAACTTATACATCCTATTTAGAGCAATAAGTCTGTTAAGGGATTTAGGATGAGCCAATCCTCTAACATTCCAACATAAGAGCTTCATCATCCAATGGAGATGGATGCACCCCTCCTTCTAGATTTTGTCATGGCCTCCTTTGTTTCATTATGAGCTTTTCTGCCTCTAAATGAGTATGTTCCTCCCTTCACAATGGTAAAATTCCGGTTACCCTTTTTCTTTTTTCTTATTTTCTGGGTCTGCCATTCATCTACCAAGGTAGTATGTAAATCATCAACTAAGGTAGAGTCCGCATGATAATCCCTATGGACCACCTCACCAATTTCCAACTGAGAAATCTGGGGCACAAAAGTAATAGGTTCTTAAACAGTGTCTGCAATAGCACTAGCTATGACCTGTACAACTAATGGTTCTTGGGGACTTACTGAAGGGCCAACTTCATCATTATATTTGTTGTCAGTAATTTCATTTAAAAGAGAATGATGGTTAGGACTAGCAATGGCCTTATCTTTGTCTGCATTATCACTCTCAGTAATCAAGGCAGTATTAGGGACCTGGTGAATCTCAGCAGGAACCCTAGCTTTATTCCCAGAATTGATAGAACCAGGACTATCAGCAGTAATTGCCCCTTCCCTCACATGCTCCATCAAAGAGTCCACAAATAGATCAACATCCTTTGGGGCCCCAGGATTAGTATTCCTGAGATGAGGGTGTAGTGTAAAACACTTATTATCTGTATGCCCAAACATACAACAATGGAAGCAATAATATGGCTTTTGTTCAGCAATAATTTTCGGTCAATAGCCATTATGTTCAGTACCCAACCATATTTCATCAACTGTTGGAAGGGTTATGTCCCTTTCAACTAAGATTATAGCTACAGAAGGTCTAGATAAGTTGAAAGTAGGAACATCTAATTTTAGGGGTTTACCTAAAGCCTGTCCAATATTAAACAGAACTTTATGATTGAAAAAATGAAGCTTTATGCCTAGAAGTTTAAACCATATAGGGACTATTAGAAGTTCCTTGCTAGGATCAAATTTAGTGGACCACTTTAGAATCTTCATAGTGTCGCCTTCAATCTGTAGAACTTGCTTAGAAAAACCTTTAACATAATCATATTCTCTTATTATGTTGATTAAAATGTGTCTTCCATCAATGAGGCCAACTCTCCAAGCTCCTTTAAGTTTAATGCCATAAAAAACTTTCTTATAGCTTCCATTTTAGGGTGACCTAACTGAAATTTACCTATGAGAGTAGATTTTCAAATCTCAGTCAAGTTTTGGATAACCTCATCATTATAGAAAATAGCCATTGTTCCACTCTTCCTTCTCAAAGGTTTTATGATCGGGTCAACCACCTCATGGTAACTTTGAGGAAAAACCAAGTCATCAAAGTCCTTAATAGTGTCAAAGCCTTTTCTCACAACATCAGGAAAAGTATCCTTTGCCCATTGAATATTAGTGACTAAATCCACATTATTTTGCTCAGCCATCTAATCTCCACATCAATGGAAGAGTAACTCGACCTCAATTTGAAAAAAAGAAGTTTCCCGGGAAGCATAAAATCTAGAGAAAACAACAAAAAGCTTCCAAGGAAAGAAGAAACCCCAAGGAAAAAGGAAAACTAAGATCAGAGAAGAGCTAGAAACCACCACAAACCTCAAGCAGTCCATGGAAACCCTAGCAGAGCTGCCTCCAACCACCACCTCCATCTTTATATATATATATATATATATATATTCTTTGTATTTTTATTTTTAAATACACACACAAACATGTATATAAACAACATTACAGTTTTTCTATAATAATTTTATAGTTAAAATTTAAAATTTTCCTAAAAATGTTTTATTGCTATTCCCGACAATAATACCAAAAAGTTGACCTGACACGCAATTACGTAATTAATTTAATTCTAAAATATGATCAAAAGCTTGACCCAATTTTTCTTTAGTGGCTAGTGTGCAAAATTAAAAATTTTATTAAACACGTGGGGTACTACGCAAGCATATGTCGCATTTAAAGTAATATAGGGCTCTACTGAATCCTCAGTATCGATCCCACTAAGAAAGCCAAAACTATTATTGGAAGACTTTAGTAAAACCATCTTTAAATTGTAGTTAACCTATATAGGAAATGATAAAAAAGTTTTGGTGTATTACCTAATTCTACAGAATTAAAGGGAATGCTAAGTATGCTAAGAAAATGTAGAATGTAAATGCAAGAAAATTTTAAAAAGCTAAAATGTAAAGTTAACACTAAGCAATTATAAACTAATGATGTCCTTTCCCTTGCAATGAGTTTATAATCAGTGTAGGAATGAAATAATTTTAAATATAATTAAGGTATTGTGTCAAACAGGAGCATACGTATTCTTTACCCTCTCTCGAGTGCATAAAGAACATTGGCTAACTGATACACCTAAAATATACAGTATATTTAAACACATTTTTATACCTATTTTTGAGATATTGCGCTTTAATGGGAAGTATTTTTTGTGTTTTTCTTGAAGATACAAGTAAAAATGGAAAAAAAAGCTTAAAGGAGTGAAAAATGATCAAATTTGGAGCAAAAAGGTAAATAATTGTGCAAAAGTGTTTTGGCGCCTAAGCGCCAAATCAGGCGCTTAAGCGCCGGTTAAACAGAGAAGGCCGCGCCTAACTGCCGAGACCCCGTGCTTAAGCACCAGTGGTAGTTACTAGACGAGTAGAATCAGTTTTCATGAATTTTGAAGAGGTTTTTGAGGCACCCATTGACTTAATAGGTGATTGTAACCACCATAGACGAAAAATATCATGAAAAGATGCATCTCTTGGGCAAATACATCGAATCAAGACACATTTTGAAGAGATCCCAATGCACCTCTTAGAAAACTATAAAAGAAAGAAGAAAAGACTTAGAAAAGAGTCCTGAAAATATTTGCTAGTTTTGAAAGTTCATTTCTGGGGAGTTAGTTAGGAGAGATTTTCAGGAACAACTTTTTATTTACTTTATCCTTTTTGTTATTTTGTTTTGAGTGATTTTAAAAGAGAAGAGATTCAAAGGAACTTCAAGATTTTGGTGGAAAACTTGAGATAAGTTTTTATCTTTTTTGTTTTAGACTATTTTTTGTTTTAATTGAGGCTTGTTGTTGGTTTGACAATGATTTCTTCTTTTAAACTAAAGTGTGGTTTTGTTTTCTCCATGGATTTTGATTATTTATCTTTATCTTTCTTCTTAAAATGATAAGTAATTAAGTTTTTTATGGAAGTTGTGAAGAGTATTGATCTTTAATGTTGAAAGAAGTTGTGATGAGTTAAATTCATGCACTTCATTTTCTTCTGGATTTGACCAATCTAGATGTTAAAATTTGTTGTGAGAACATGTAAGAACCTGGCTGGTATTGTCTCAGTCAATAATTGGAAAGAATCACATGAGGTTGTATGAATGAGAATGTATTTCGTATGATTGAGTGCAAATAAATAGGGAAATATTCATTGATGGGTGTAGAGTTAGAGGACGTTAAAGTGATAGGTTAAAGCCCCCAACTTGGTTTATTATTTTAGGTTATGATACAAGAATTTTAGCCCCCATGTGGTGGGAATCGAGGGAACTCTAGAGTGAGAGCTAGTATCTTCCCTACCTAGTCGGTCTTCAAAACTATTCAAACTTTAAATTAGCCAATGTTCTTTATAGCATCTCTAGTAACGGTAAAGAATATTATTGCACCTATTTGACACAACACAATTTGTATACTTCCACAACAGAATTCCTATAATTATTACTGATTCATGATAAGAAGAAAGATATTATCATATTAAGTACTTTTCTTCTACAAAAACTTTGGTTATCTTTTTACTGTTTCCTTAAAATATCAAAAATACCAAAAGTATTTAAATTTTAAATTCTTGCAAAATTCATTTTTAGTTTAAGTAATTATCTTTTTAAAAGTAGAAAAACTTTCTAAAAAGTGCATATTGTGTAATCTTCCATGTAGGTTTGATATTCAGGTCTTAAACAAAAACACCTTTATTACTTGATAATGATACATATACTTGCATACTATCCCAATATAAATATATATATGAATCAAAAAGTTAAATTCTTATTTTTCTTCAGGATCAAGTTTTTGGTTTTGTTGCAAAATAAGGAAATATAAGTGAAAATTACCATCAGAACTATTGTGATACTGTGCATAAGCATTAGGCCTCCATGTAGAAAGTATTCGACGTCGTTGCCGGAAAAGAAAACTAAGTAAATTTCTATTTTTAAAAAGTCTTAATTAAAATTTAAATATTGTATCTCATTTGTATGTTATTTTATTTTATTTTTATTTTTTGTTAGTGTATGCGTAGTTCAGGTTCTGAATTTAGGGTTCTAAAGGAGTAGTGCCCTACGATTCTGAATTAGAAAGAACTATTAGAAAAATGAGAAAAATAAAAAAAATTACAAAAATGGCAAAACAAAATAATCAAAATGATGAAATCCATCAAGAGTTTAGACCTTTAAGAGATTATGCCAACCCTACTGTAGATGGACTTCATTGTAGTATTCAAAAACCTACTGTAGTGGCTAATTCATTTGAGCTTAAACGTGCTATTTTCCAAATTGTATCAAATAATCAGTTTGGGAGATCACCAATTGAAGATCCAAATTTACATCTTACCAATTTTCTAGAATTGTGTGCTACATTTAAATACGATGGTATTTCAGATGATGCCATAAAACTTATGTTATTTTCTTTCCTACTAAGGGATAAAGCTAAGATGTGGTTGAATTCATTAGCACCTGTATCTATCAGAACTTTGGGTGATTTAGCACAAAAATTCCTTGCTAAATATTTTCCACCATAAAAAAACTTTGAAGCTTAGAAATGATATTACATCTTTTGATCAGTTTGATGGGAAATCTATTTATGAAGCATAAGAACTATTTAAAGAACTCTTAAGAAAGTGTTCACACCATGCTATACCAGATTGGTTAATAATTCAAACCTTTTATAATGGATTAATTGGTTCTCGTAGATCTATTATCGATGCTGGTGGTGGTGGTTCATTGTTGTCAAAACAATTTCATGACGCTTATGCTTTAATTGAAGAGATGGCTACCAATAATTTTTAATGGCCTTCTAAGAGGGTGAATCCAAATAAAGTAGCCAATATTCATGAAAGTGATGCATTTACTATGTTAGCAAATCAAGTTGCTGCAATTTCAAGGAAGATAGACCAATTTGGAATGAATTTTTCTCAACTAATTTCCATGATTGAAGAGAATTCACTAGGCCAAATGGTAGACTCTCAAACATCATTAAAGACTTTGAATGCCATAAATAATAAAAAAAATAATCCATATTCCAATTATTATAACCTAGGTTGGAAGAACCATCCCAACTTTAACTGGAATAACAATTCAGGTGGTAATGATAAGAAATGGGGGATCAACCAAGTAAAACCATAGGGAAATTGGAACAGCCAAGAGAATAATAATTATAGATCTACTTATTCTCCAGTTTTCAATAGTAATACACAATTTAAGGATAAGAAGTTGTCTATAGAAGAAGTGGTGTTACAAATGGGCAATCAGTTATAAAGTCAAGGAGCTACAATTTGAAATATTGAGAATCAACTTATGCAAATTGTAAGTTCATTAAGTAATAGATTCCAAGGAACACTTCCTAATAATATTGAATCAAATCCAAATAACCAGAATAAAGAGCAATTTAAATCCATACAACATAGAAGCGGAAAAGAGTTGGATGGTACGATTCAAAAAGAGATTGAAGTAGAGAGAGAATAAATTGAAGAGTCAAAAGAGGATGCTCCTAAAGATTCTGAAAGACCTATTTCTCCATCAAAAATTGATTTAGAAAAACTACCACCTCCATTTTCTCAGAGACTTTGACAATAGAAGTTGGATAAGCAATTTTCAAAATTTCTGGAAATATTTAAGAAGCTTACAATCAATATTCTATTTGCTGAAGCCTTAGAACAAATGCCAAGCTATGTAATGTTTATGAAGGATATTCTCAACAGAAAAAGGAAGTTTGAAGATAATGAGACTATTGCACTTAGTGAGGAGTGCAGTACTATAATTCAGAAGAAACTTCCTGAAAAGCTTAAAGATCTTGGTAGCTTTACAATTCCATGTGCAATAGGAGACATATTTTATGGGAAAGCTTTATGTAATTTAGGTGCAAGCATTAACCTTATGCCATTATCAATATTTAAAAGATTGGGATTTGGAGAAATAACCCCTACTACTGTAACTCTGCAGTTATCAGATCGTTCAATAACTTATCCTAAAGAAGTTATAGAAGATTTCCTAGTGAAAGTGGATCAATTTATCTTTCCTGTTGATTTCATTGTGCTATGTATGGGGATGATAAAGAGATACCTATCATTTTGGGGAGGCCTTTCCTAGCCATAGGAAGAGCAATGATAGATGTGCAAAAAGGGGAATTAACAATGCACACCAATGATCAAACTGTTACTTTTAACATTTCAAAATCAATGAAATACCCTGCTAAAGGTAAAGATGATAAATGCTATAGAATGGATGTTACAAGATTTTGTCCATCTATTGAAAAATCTTCAAAACTTAAGGAAGATTCAAGTTATGTTCAAGAAAGTTTTGAAATTTTGGACACGATAGACAAAGACAAATCATTTTGTCCATCTATTGAAAAACCTTCAGAACTTAAGTTGAAATAACTTCCTAAACATTTAAAATATGCCTTTTTAGGAGATTCCTCTACATTACCTGTTATAATTTTCTCAAAGTTAATAAAGGAAGAAGAAGAAAAGCTGATGAAAATTCTGAAAAATTTTAAGAAAGCCTTCGGATTGACAATTGCTGATATTAAAGGAATCAGTCCTTCAATTTGTATGCATAGAATTAATCTAGAAGAAAACTGCAAACCAAGGGTTGATCCATAAAGGAGATTGAATCCTATTATGAAAGAGGTTGTTAGGAAAAAAATTTTAAAGTGGTTAGATGCTGGAATTATCTACCCTATTTCAAATAGTGCATGGGTTAGTCCAATTCACTGTGTTCCTAAGAAAGGAGGAGTAATTGTAACTGTGAATGAGCATAATGAGTTAATACCTACTAGAAAAGTTACAGGGTGAAAAATATGCATTGATTATAGAAAATTTAATCTTGCCACTAGGAAAGATCATTTTCCACCACCCTTTCTAGATCAAATGCTGGATAGACTAGCTGGGCACAAATACTTTCGTTTTCTGGATGGATATACCGATTATCATCAAATTCAAATATCTCATGAGGATCAAGAGAAAACAACATTTACTAGTCCTTACGGTACTTTTGCTTTTAGAAGAATGCCCTTTGGTTTATGTAATGCCACTGCTACATTTCAAAGATATATGATGACAATTTTTTGTGATTTAATTGAAAAAGGGATTGAAGTCATTATGCATAACTTTTCAGTGTTTGCAACTTCATTTAACTCATGTTTAGAACATTTATCTAAAGTTCTTAAGTGACGTGAAGAAACAAATTTAGTCCTTAATTGGAAAAATACCAATTTATGGTTGCAGGAGGAATTGTATTAGGTCATCAAATATCAAAAAATGGTATGGAAGTAGATCCTGCTAAAATTCAAGTGGTCGCTAATTTACCTTATCCAACAAATATAAGGAAAATTAGGAATTTTTTAGGACATGTTGGATTCTACATGTGATATATTAAGTACTTTTCTAAGTTTGCTAAGCCTTTATGCCATTTACTAGAGAAAGTTGCAATTTTCAATTTTGATGAGGAATGTATAAATGCTTTTAAATCATTAAAAAAAAATTAATCCCTGCACCAATTTTAACCCCATTTGAACTTATGTGTGATGCAAGTGATTATGCTATTGGAGCTGTTTTAGAACAAAGATATGATAAAATTTTCAAAGCTATTTACTATGCTAGTAAAACTATTAATGAAACTCAAATTAATTATACAACAATTGAAATAGAGTTATTAACAATAGTATATGCCTTTGATAAATTTAGATCATATTTGATTGAAACTCATTGTATAGTGCATAGAAATTATTCTGCTATAAAGTACTTAATGAAAAACAAGGATACTAAACCAAGACTTATAAGATGGATTCTTCTTTTAGAAGTATTTGATTTTGAAATAGTAGATTGGAAGGGAACTGAAAATCAAATTACCGATCATTTGTCCAGGCTTGAATTAAAAAAATCACTCTATTTTGAAAAAGAAATTAATGAATATTTTCTAGATGAAAAATTGTTCACTGTAAATGAGTGGCGTGTTCTGTGGTATGCCGACATTGTGAATTATATTGTTAGTGATCTTAAACCCTATGGAATGACACACCTACAAATGAGGAAATTTATTTATGAAGCTATGAATTATTTTTAGAATGACCAATATTTATATAAACAAGGCAAGGATCCGATCATTCAAAGATGTGTACCATTAGAAGAAATTTATGAAATTATCCAAAAATGTCATAATTCTGATTTTGGGGGACATTTTGGTGTTGATAAAACAACATAAAAAATTCTACAATCCGGATTTTATTGGCCTAAAATTTTTAGAGATGTGAATGCTTATATCAAAACTTGTGATAGATGTCAAAGAGTAGGCAATATTTCTAGATGAAATGAGATGCCCCTCAATTATATGCTAGAAGTTACAATATTTGATGTTTGGAGATTAGATTTCATGGGACCATTTATACCATCTTTCGAAAATTTATATATTCTATTAGCAGTGGACTATGTATCCAAATGGATAGAAGTTGTTGCTTTACCTCGATGTGATGCTCAAAGTGTTGCAAAATTTTTGCAAACGAACATATTTTGTAGATTTTGGATGCCGAGAGTTATCATTACTAATGAGAGAAGTCATTTCAGAAATGCCATTATAGAGAAGTTATTAAAGAAACATCATATAAATCATAGGATTTCTACTGCTTATCATTCTTAGATAAGTGGTTTGGCTGAATTATCCAATCGAAAAATTAAAAGAATTGTGAAAAAATCTGTGAATCCAACAAAAATGGATTGGTCGGTCAAACTTGACTATGCTTTGTGGGCTTATAGGATTGCATATAGAACTCCTATAGGAATGTCCTCATATAGGCTATTATTTGGGAAAACTTGTCACTTACCAGCTGAACTTGAGCATAAAGCATATTGGGCTATTAAAGAGTTCAATTATAATTTAAAATATGTTGGTGAGAAAAGATTGTTACAATTAAATGAGCTTGAAGAGATAAGGAATGAATCTTATGAGAGTGCTAAGATTTATAAAGAAGAGATGAAAATGTGGCATGATCAAAAGATTCTTACTAAAAATTTTCAGCCAGGGCAACAAGTTTTGTTATATAATGCAAGGTTAAGATTATTTTCAGGTAAACTTATGTCCAGGTGGATGAGCCCATTTGTTGTGATAAAAGTTTATCCTTACGGAGTTGTGGATATTAAAGAGCCTAATTTTGAGAAAATTTTTAAAGTCAATGGACATAAACTGAAACCTTATTATACACGGGATCAACATAAATATAATGATGGAATGATGTTGGGTCAACCAGAATGAGCACTGGTTACGTCAGACTGACGATGTAAAACAAAATGCTTTGTGGGAGACAACCCATAGTTATCAGTGTGTTTTTGCTTTGATTGTTGTTTTGAGCCTGATTAAGAAATTTGAGGTAGTATTTATGAGTTTATTATGTGCTAGTAATGATTTTTTGACTTTATTTAGTGATCTAGACATGTTAGAATGAGAATTTGGACGTTAAGTTGACTGGTGCAAAAATGTGCACTGGAGCATAAGCGCCAGATCCGACGCTTAAGCGCAGCAGTTTAATCACATGTGTAAATTTTGATTTCTAGAAGGTGTAACAACAATTTAGTTGGAATAAAAATGTCTTGGCAGTTTCTAGTCGTGCCTAGAAGTTATGAGGGGGAATTAGGCCTATAAATAGAAGGGGTTTCACCCTAGATTATTTTTAGCCCTAAAAGTCTATAAAAGAGAGAGATTTACAGAAAATGTCTTCATGGGAGATGGATTTGAAGAAGAAGGAAGAATCCATGAAGAAGAAGTTCATTAGTCAAAGTGCACAAAAGATGTATAACAGTTTCTTAGCTGTTAGTATTGAAGGGATATCAGAGAAGATCAACAAGATGGGGAATACTATATTTGTATTAGAGACTAAGGTGCTTGAATTGCATGCCCATCTAGAACATATTAGGTGGAAACTTAAGATGCAATTCAGTCATACCAGTTATGTAGAGGAAGCAGATAAGGTGATGTTCCTTAAGCAAAAGTGGATCAAAGATGATTGTATTAAATCTCGTCACCACCATTCGTTTTATCAACTTTATATTCCTGGAGAGGCTACTGAGAGCAAGATTTTGTTCCTTCTAATGAAGAGTGGCATTAAGTTAAGTATTAGGAATTGTGTGTTTGGAGTCATGTTTTTAAGTACGTTAGTGTTTATGTCTTCTATTTAGAGTTTGTGTCACTTATGTGTGTAATTGTAAAATGTGTGTTAAGTGTTTTGTATTTAGGAAAATTTTCTCTTCCAAGACTATTTGGAGAGAGAACTAAGTGTTAAATGTGTTTGTACTTGTTTGCGAATTAATATAAGTTTGTTTTTGTTAGATTTATGTTATTTTAGCATCGAAGTGAATTAAGTAATATGTAGAATTTTGAGAGAGAAGGGAGTTATAGAAAGTAAAAATAGTCATTTAAGTGTTATGAGACCATTTAGGGGTGGTTTACTTAGGCTAATAGTGCATTTTACTTAGAATTAAAATTTTAAAAAATTGTGCACTGGCGCCTAAGCGCCACATCTCATGCTTAAGCGTGAGCCAACCCGAGAGCCAGACACCTAAGCGCCACTTACCCGCTCTTAAGCGCCAGTTTGCGAACGGTTAAAAGTGAATTTTAAGTCCGAAAATGCCATTTTTAACACCTCCTATTGTCTTTCCCAACTCAAGTTCACAATTTTGAGGGCTAGGGGCAAGTGTAATTTGAAGATTTCTTGGTGGAATCAAATTAGATTTGCTAGATCAAAGTTCCTTAAGGTAAGAGCTTTACTTTCATGCAAAAATTTTGGATTTTGACCATATATTTTAAGTACATTTGGAAGATTTCGAAAATTTACTATTCATGGTGAAAAGTGAAGAAAAATCTATAGAAATTGCTTGGGAAGTTTTGTTAGTGCTTTTGGAAGTTTAGTTTAGTGATTTAAACTTGATTTTTAAAGTTATTTTTGGAATTTATCAAATTTGTAGAATGGCGCCAAGAATGTAAAGGATCAGAGGAAAGAGCCCATTTGATTCGAGCAAATTTGTCAGTTCAAAAGCTCAGGATCAGTATAATGATGCCCTATAGTCACAAAAATTGATTCAGGAACGATGTTTTAAAAGTCCAGGTGGAGAAGTAGAAGACCTGATAGTCCACCGATACATTTCTATTGTTTCTCTGTCATCGTAGTGATTCCTGTTGTGAGGGAGTTTTATGCAAATCTCCCAGAGGCTGAGGACGATCGAGTTATGGTTTGAGGGAAGTTGGTACCTTTTACTCCAGAGTCAATCAACTTGTTTTACCATTTACCACTCAAGACTTTATGTTTTTATGCAAATTATAGTCCTACAGAAGCGAAGTTAAATGAGATTATTTCATATTTGACTATTGGGAGAGGACTTTGGAAGATAACTAATGAGAGGACAGTAAATTTCCCAACTTCAAAGTTATGTGCACCTTTAAAAGCTTGACACTATTTCATTTATGCTCGTCTGTTTCCAACCAATCATCGTAGTGAAGTGAACAGAGAGAGAGAAACGTTGAATTATTGTATTCAGTAAGGAAAGCCCACCTCTACTGCATCTTCATTTAGACCATCTACTTCACGTGCTTCTACATCTAGAGGTGTAACCAAGACTCAGGATGAGTACTGAAGATAATGGATAATATCAATTTTATCATTGATAAGGTACAAAATTTAGAGCTTTTTGCAGATCATACTAATAGTTATAATAGAAGGAAGAGTGTTTATGAAGAAAAATTCCACGCATCTTTAGAGAGCCTGATTAGAGGTGAACCAGAAGAGAAAACCCATCAACATAGGGGCTTTGATCTATCACACTATCATCAGTTCAGTTGCTGCTGCTAGTACTACAGGTATGGGATTTGCTTCCTTGATATTTTCTTTATGCGAGCAGGCTGGAGTGAAGTATGATAGTTGGGATGACGTTCTGTTACCTCTAAAGCCCATCACGAAGGTGAATGTGAAGACTTATTTTGAGCATTTGATTTTTGGCTGGAGAGGAGGATTTTCCAGAAGCTACGGATTAGAGACGTCTGCTGCATCTTGATCTTGACCATCTACTTCACGTGCTTCTACATATATAAGTGATACCAAGACTAAGGATGAGTTATTGCAGAAGATGATGGATAATATCAATTTTACCGCTGATAAGGTACAACATTTAGAGCATTTTATAGATCATACTAATAGTTATAATAGAAGGAAGAGTGATTATGAAGAGAAATTACACTCATCTCTGGAGAGCCTGATTAGGGGTGAACTAGGAGTGCAATTTCCTCTATATCCTTGATATCTTGATTATGAGCCTGCATAAAAATGGTACAACGGTGATTCTGAGGATGAAGAGTAGAGCTATGAGATTCATTTTATGATTATAATATGATGTGATCTATGTGGTCTAGGCTTGCTACATTTGCATCTGTGAGTTGTTTTTGGACTATGATTTATGTTGTGTTTTGAATTTTTATGTTCTATTGTTGTTGTGATTGTTGTGTTAGATAGTATTTCATTTTTTAAAAATTTTGGGGTAGTAGCTGTTGTTTTGTGTTTAGTACTATGATTTAGTTAGTTTAGAACTTAACTTAATTTCATATATGCTATAAAGTAGAAACTCTTGCTAGCTTAGATCTTAAACTTGAAATTAGAAATTGCTACCCTGTAATTTTCTTTTATCATGTTAATGTGTTGTTTGCTTTTATACCCACTGTTTAGAAGCCTCTTGAATCTCTACATGTTAAACTAAAATGAAAATATTGAAAATTTGATCAAAAATTAATTTTACTCCTATCTTTAGTTTTATACTTGTATAATTAGGATGTTAAAATTCCTGTTGGCATTTTATTTTTTTAAATTTTCATTTGTGCTTATATATATCTAATGCTAAACTGTTTAATTTGTTAAAAATTTAAGTTTGACGGGATGAAAAATATTTTCAAAACTGGAATTTTATTTATTCTCAAATGAATTACAAGTAAATTTGATTTTAAAAGAAAAATTGATTATGTATATGAAGTTATATTAGGGAAGTAAATTTTGATTTTAGAAATGAGTATAAAAATTTAGTTAAAATTCTAAGTAATGAAGAAAAACTTTAAGTTAAAAATTTTTAGTATGGAAAATGATTAATATAAGTGACTATCTTTAGTAAGAAAAATTATATTTTTGAAAAATTTAAATAATTTAGACTTTTATTTTTAATACTTAAATTTCTTTTATTAAAATCATTTTCAAAACTATTATTATATTTATAAATAAAAGTTTTATATCAAGACTTTACTTTAGGAAATGAGAAGTAGAATTCAAAATCATTAAAGACATATCCAGATATAATAATCCTTGCCTGAAAAAGAAAAAGAAAAAGAAAAAGAAAAAAAAAAGAAAAGAAAAAGAAAAGAAATGTAAGGGAGGAGAAGCTTGAGGATTAGTGCCTAATAAAAAAATTGTATCTACATTTGATCTTTTTAAAGTATAAGACTTGATAAAATCTTAAGTTTATAAATATAATATAGTAATTAAAATTATTTGAAATAAAAATTTTTAAGTCAAGAAAATAAAATAACTAAAATCTAAATTTAGAGAATTTATAATATTTCTGAATAAGATAGGAACTCATATTTTCATAGTTCTTCTTAACATTAAAAATTTTTAAACTTTAAGTTAGTCTCATTTACTAATTATTTTTTCTAAATTGGACTACTTTATTTTTAAATCTAAATTTTAGTAACTCCTAAAAAAACTCATATACATATCATACATATTTGGTTTTTAAAGATTGAAGTGTCACTTGAGGACAAGTAACATTTTAAGTTTGGGGGATTTTGATACACCTAAAATACATAGTGTTTTAAGACACATTTTTATACCTATTTTTAGGATATTGCGCTTTAATGGAAGATATTTTTTGTGTTTTTGTTGCAGATACAAGTAAAAATGGAAAAAAATGCTTAAAGGAGTGAAAAAGGATCAAATTTGAAGAAAAAAGATGAAAAATTGTGCAAAAGAGTCTTGTCGTCTAAATACCAGATCTGACGCTTAAGCGCCGGTTAAATAGAGCAGGCGGCGTCTGAGCACCGAGACCCCGCGCTTAAGCGCCAGTGGCAGTTACTAGATGAGTAAAATAGGTTTTCATGAATTTCGAAGAGGTTTTTTAGGCACCCACTGACTTAATAGTTGGTTGTAACGACCATGGACAAAAATTATCATGAAAGGATGCGTCTTCTGGGCAAATACATCAAATCAAGACACATTTTGAAGAGATCCCAAGGATCCTCTTGGAAAACTATAAAAGAATGAAGAGAGAACTTAGAAAAGAGTCCTGAAAATATTGGCAAGTTTTGAAAGTTCTTCTCTAAGGAGTTAGTTTGGAGAGATTTTTAGGAACCACTTTTTATTTACTTTATCCTTTTTGTTTTTTTTTGAGTGATTGTAAAAGAGAAGAGATTCAAAGGAACCTCAAGAATTTGGTGGAGGACTTGAGATAAGTTTTTTTTATCTTTTTGTTTTAAACTACTTTTGGTTTTAATTGAGATTTGTTGTTGGTTTTACAATGATTTCTTCTTTTAAACTAAAGTGTGGTTTTGTTCCCTCCATGGATTCTGAGTAATTTTCTTTATCTTTCTTCTTAAAATGATAAGTAATTAAGTTTTGGATGAAAGTTGTGTAGAGTATTGATCTTTAATGATGGAAGAAGTTGTGGTGATTTAAATTCATGCACTTCCTTTACTTCTTGATTTGGCCAATCCAAATGTTAAAATTTTGTTGTCAGAACATGTAAGATTCAGGCTGGTATTGTCTCAGTCAATAACTGGAAAGAATCACATGAGGTTTTATGAATGAGAATGTAGTTCATATGATTGAGTACAAATAAATAAGGAAATATTCATTGATGGGTGTAGAGTTAGAGGACTTTAAAGTGACAGGTTAAAGCCCCCAACTTGGTTTATTGTTTTAGGTTCTGATATGAGAATGTAAGCCTCAGGTGGAGGCAATCGAGGGAACTCTAGAGTGAGTACATCTTCGCTGCCTAGTCGGTCTTCAGAACTATTCAAACTTTAAATTAGACAATGTTCTTTATATCATCTCTAATAAGGATAAAGAATATTATAGCTCCTATTTGGCACAACACAATTTGCATACTTCCACAACAGAATTCCTATACTTATTACTGATTCATGATAAGAAGAAAGATATTTTTATATTAAATACTTTTCTTCTACAAAAAATTTAGTTATCTTTTTAGTTGTTACTGTTTCGTTAAAATATCAAAAATACCAAAAATATTTAAATATTAAATTCCTACAAAAATCGTTTTTAGTTTAAGTAATTATCCTTTTAAAAATAGAAAAAACTTTCTAAAAAGTGCATATTGCATTATCTTTCTTGTAGGTTCGATATTCAGGTCTTAATCAAAAAGTCCTATATTACTTGATAGCGATATGTATACTTGCATAATATCCCAATATAAATATAGATAAATTAAAAAGTTAAATTCTTATTTTTTTTCAGGATCAAGTTTTTTGTTTTGTTGCAAAATAAGGAAATATAAGTGAAAAATATCATTAGAACTATTGTTATACTGTGCATAAGCATTAGGTACGGGATCAGAAGGCTCCTAGGTTTTGAGTTTATTTGGATGACCCAAGGTGCGTAGGTTAAAACCCTAAACCAACTCAGCCAAGAGCGAGGGCTTGGGCTTGGTTTATTGAGGCTTTATGGAAGCACAACCTTGGTCTGAGGGTTACCCGCAATGTGAGTTCTAAAAAAGGTGAGGTTAACAAGAAGATATAAATGGTTTGCATATCGTTGTTAATAATTCTAGCTTATGGGAGGAGATTTTTAATGTTATTTCTAGTTTTGTTGAAAAGAAAAGGTGGATGACCACCATGTCTCAGGAATACGGAAATATTCAAGAAACAAATTAGTAAAGTTGACTTATATTAGACTCCTTTTATTGGTATCATCTTTACTTGGAATAGATGTTACCTTTTTGAAACATTGGATAGAGTCCTTACTAACTGTACCTAGATGAGTATCTATCCAACTACTGAAGTGGCACATCTTAATAAAGCTTGTTCTGATCATTCACCATTGCTTGTCAAGATTGATTTTATTCCCAAACCTAAGTTTATACCATTGAGATTACTTAATGTGTGGACCATCCATCCCAATTTTGATGAAGTTGTTTTGGAAAATTAGTGCATTGATGTTGGGGATTTATCCTTGGGTCATTTTATGGTTTCTACATAAGAAGAAGGTTATTTCTTTAAAAGATGGAATTGGGATACTTTTTGGACATAGATAAGAAGATTATTGAGGTTAAACTGCTGATTACAAAAAAGGAGGAATTTGATATGGAGCTGATTTAAGAGAGTGAAGTTATAGTGGCTCAATATGCTTTTGAGGTAGCAATCCAAAATGAAGTTAATTTTTTCAAAAAGAAAGCTAGCTATCACAGATTTGTTAAAGGTGGCAGAAACACCAAATTTTTCCATGAATTCATTAAACAAATGAGACAACCCAATAGCATTTTTAAAATCAAAGATGAAAAATGAGTTTTGGCTACACTCTTCTCAACAAATTATTGATAATTTCATTAATTTCTTTCAAAATATTTATCAACAAGCTGATGTGGACTAGTGGTACTTTGAATAGCATTTAGATTCAATGAACCTTGAACTATCCAATAATCAACAATTATGATCTATTCCTTTAAAGAATGAAATTTGAAATGCTCTTAAATCCATAAATCCTGATAAGGTAGCAGACCTCGATAGCCTTATAGACTTCTTTTACTTTCATATATGGGATATTATCGAATATAAGATAATTTCTACAATTCAAAGTTTCTTTAAAGGGTGGTACCACACAAGTATTTTAGAGTTCCTCTATTGTGCTCATTCCTAAAGATAATTACAAATTGAATTGGGAAAGTTTCAAACCTATTAGCCTTACAACTATCATTTCCAAGCTCATTAGTAAGATTTTGGTTAAAAGTCTACAATCACTTCTTAATGGTATGATTTTCCATCAACAATCTACCTTTATTGATGGTAGATGTATTGTGGAGAATATCTTAATTGCCTAAGAACTTCGGCTAAATTTGAACAAGCCTTGTAGAGGTTGCAATGAGGTGTTAAAACTTGATATAAAGAAAGCATATGATACCATCACCTGGGAATCTGTTTTGAAGATGCTTAGTGCCAAAGCTTTCCTCCTAATTTTTTTCAAATTGGTGAAGATCTTTTTGGAAAATAACAACTATTCAATTCATATAAATGGTGAATCACATGGACATTTCAAAGAGAAAAAAGGTTTGAAGCAAGGTGACCCATTATCACCTGCAATTTTCATATTTGCAATGGATTATTTCTCTAGATAGCTAAATCATCGCCTAAGCTACCATCAGGATAGTAAATACAATTCTAGGGCCAGTGAACAATTCTCTCACTTAGCATATGTTGATGATTTTATTCTTTCTGGTAATATGGTGAATGCTAATATCAACAGATTCTATAAAATCTTGTTGAACTTTCAGATAATTTTGTGTATGAAGTTTAATACAAAAAAATGCACTTTTTATCTCAGCAATCAAACTCCCTTCAAGAAGCAATTATGCCTCACACATCTGTCTGACTTCAAAATATGCAAACTACTTATGAAGTATTTAGGTATTCAACTCAACACCACTGAAAGGAGAAGGCATATGTTTGATGATGTTCTTCAAAAATTAACAATAGAATTTTTAGTTGGGAGAATTCATTTCTCTCAACAGGTGCTAAGCTCACACTTATTCAAAGTGTCCTCTATTCCTTTAACTTTATATGTTTTTAAATATCAAAGATGACAACAAATATGCAATTGAAAATTGAGGGACCTACAACAAAATCAGAATGTAGTTGTTGCCAAAAAAAAGGTTGCAAAAGAAAAAGAAATACTTGGACGTCAAGATATCTTGACTTTCTCAATGTTTATCTAAATAAAATTCAAGAAATTTCATGTAAAATAAAAGTAATACAAATTTAGGTAGGATATTAGTAGCCTATCTCAAGTCGAGCAGTTTTTCAAATTAGCCCGATGGATAAATTGGCTCTAAGACCCCCAAACATTGCTTCACTCTCTTCTCTCTCTCTCTCTCTCTCTCTCTCTCTCTCTCTCTCTTTCTATTTTTCTCTGGCTTTCCATCTCTTTATTTGCTTCACAGCTAAGAAAATAAAAAATATATTAATTAATATAGTGGCATGGATATTTAAATAAAACTAATAAATTTTGAATATATAAAACGGTAAAAATGTAGTTATGATAATTATTTTTTCTTATTATAAGTTCTCTATATATACTTTTTTTATTTATTAAATTAGTTTTATAGCCTCAATGTCCAAAAAAAACTAGAAAAAAAGTATTCATAAAACACAGTGTTCAATGCTCTATAATGTTCTGAAGAATGATTGTAAATCAATTTTAAAAAGAATTAAATAAACACTTGAAAATAGTACGTCAGTTTTGTTCTAATGACAGTTCAAACAAATTGTATCTCTCCTTAGGCAATCTTTCTGTATAGAAATTTGAAGAATAAAATCATGGTAAAATTACTTTACAAGATTTTTTAGAGCAATTTGTTAATTAAATACGCTTATGTGGCATAAAACTCAGAGTAAGAAAGACATTTGAGAGAACTACAAAAATTTTCCTAAATAGAGTTGTGCCTATGAGCTTTACAAGTAGATATGTGCATGAATTAAAACATAGCACAACTTTATTAGTCATTTTCTAATATCTTATAAAAGTATAAGCAATAGCTTCCACCAATGAAGTGTTCACACTATTTGTGTGGTAGGAAATTACATCAATGAAAGGATTATTCTTGATGGATTTTTTCAAAAATAGTATGCTTGTGAGGAATCAAGAAACTACATAGCTTGAGTAAGAAAAATGAACCAAGGTCTCCATTCTCAACTTTTTAAAAGAGTCACTAAGATTATATCATTTTACTAACTCAAACTAAGGCTTCATCATTAAATATAGTATCCTAATGACTCTCAGTCTTGAGAGGACTTAACTATAGGAAATTCTATTATACAATTAGATCTACTGGTA
>NEWO01000321.1:116448-132151 GCA_003013225.1 Phalaenopsis aphrodite | reverse complement strand
CTAAATATTTCAAATAAAAAAAAAATTAAAAATGATTTTTTCTTGGCTTTTGTGTGCACCTAAAAGTATTTTTTATGTGGGTTTTACTGGCAGACAAAAAAATGAGTGCTATTTACTAGAATAATATGAGCTTGGAATGTATCACCAAATTTGACATTTGATTAAGAATTTGAAAAATGGATGAAAGAAGGTGTTAAATTTGTAAAACCCCAAAGTTTTGGGGGGTGTTATGTATGTAATTGCCCCCCAACAAATATGGATAATTACTTAGCATTCAAAACATTGCTATTTACCAAATATAACACCCACCTGGTATTTTTAAACTACGGAACCGATGTATTTACACATGATCAAATCACTGAAAATTTGATAAAATGAAAAATATTGGTTGAAGTTTTAGCTTGAATTTTAAAAATGGATGAAAGAGGGAGCTAATTTTGTAAATAGCAATGTTTCATATCCAGTGTATGTAATTATCCACCCTCAATTTTTGAATATTTTTCATTAATTGCTTTACCATAAATATAGCATTTTCCTATAATGTGTTTCATGGAGTCAGCTGGTCTGTCACGTAAGATTCGGCAAACCACATTGGCATGTCCAGCAGAACCATTATTTATTAAGGCAGCTTAAAAATAAGATCCTCACACATATATAGTATGACAATCATTAGTGATATTATCACTAGTTTGATCAAGTCCTCAATTAGCATCTCGTCATCAAGATCACCACAAATAGAGGAAGAAAGCCAACTAGCACCTAGTCTTCCATAAACTACTTTAGAGAGGCAATAATGGAGATTGTCTTGGCACCATAATTAACCTTTAATTAGGAGGAAGCAAGAGTAATTACAATAGAGGTCTTTCAATTTTTCTTTAATTTTAAATTCAATTTTTTTTTATATTAGATATGCAAGATGCTTCGAGATGAATAAATTTATTATTTGTGTACGAGAAGAGTAAACTTTTGAAGATGATCTCTTGTGTCGGGATATTGTAGTCAGAATAAATATGTATAGTTTATGGCACATAAATGAAGGATATGTTATCAATGCAGGAAAAATAATTTGTATGAGAATTTAGCACACACCCAGATGAAAGAAAATAACTATTAGAGACATCAGAAGTTGTTACATGAAAAACTTGAAAAGGAAAAAAGTCACAGGGATTGATCCAGTTGAAGAGATCCACTACAACTTAGTGATTACAACTACAACCAATTGTCTCACTGGCAGGGAAGGGTCACAATCTCTGGAGTTATAAAATTTTGGTATGCGGATGAAATTATCACAAGAATGGGTGGGGGCTAGCTAGTCGACGGTGGTTGGAGGATATTGACGGCTGTAAGATTGATGTTGAACTTTAGCTCATTATTCAAGCTTCAAACTCCTTATCAAGTTTCAAATTATATCTTTCCTTAATGAGAGGGGTATGACTATTTATGAAGTCTCAACTTCAATTAATGAAAGAATATGTATCAATCTAATCGAACGACTCAGAGAGATTATCTTGATCAAACGAAATATGATGGTATTTAAGAGCCTTAACAATATTGGAATTGACTGATTATGGGATAGATCGATTCGTTTTCCCGAGACACTCGATTCGACTATGAGCTCGCTCGATTTGACAACTGTTTGACTATCCAAATATGCCCGAAAAGCTTTTAAAACCAGTTTAATGGCTTGATTGGGGCTTGATTTGGATTGTATTAAACCAATTTTGGTAGCGTTGGGTCTATCTCATTAAGCCGGTCAGTTTGAATATAAATTTGCTAAAAGCAAAGCCCTAGATAACTCTTATTGTAAGTTAGAACATTTCTTACTCAAAAAATTGACTCAAGATCCGTGTCATGCCTCGAACTTCATGTTGGATATTGAAAATTTGTTAATGGTGTATCAATACTGTGGATATCCTTCATTTTATTAAAGGATTCTTGTGAGTTGGTGCTAAGGTGAAGAGATGTAGATGAAGAAGAAGCCATGGAACAAGAAGCTTTTATTGCATTAGGACACCCAACGCAAATTTGCGTCTGTTGTCCAATTAGAACCACTAAAATATATTTTTTTTTGTGGTGGGACTCACTTTTTAATTTGGGTGGTTTTAATTGGACACGAGACATAAAACTTGTGTCCGATGCCCAGACACAATAAAAAATTTGGACCAAGAGGTCTTCAAGAAAGAAATGTCTTTGATAACATAAAAAAGACAAAAAAAAAAAAAAAAAAAGAAAACAAAAAAAAATTTTAAAAACCTTTTCAAAAACTTTAAGTATATATAGACTATTTGAATGGCATACCCGTAAATACCACCAAGGGTAATAATGTCATTCAGCATGTATAATATTAAGATATAAATACATGTTGATGAGAACAAAATTAACCCCATGTCTCTATATCGCAGAAAAGATCTGTGGGAAGAAAGAAGAGGTGAAGACGGAGCTGAGAAACTGATGCGAGGAAAACAGAGAGGTAAAAGGCAAGAAGAGGGACTTAATGCTATGAAACAACCCTACTTGTTGAGCAATGTAGTTGCAGGACCCAAATATATCGAGGAAGAAATGAATAGCAGATCGAAGATGTGCCAGTGCCAGTGCCATGATGCTGCACATTTCGATAATATTGCCTTCCTCAAATGCTTGATCCAAAATCATGGGAGTAACAATCATCTCGTTTGTCCTCTGTTTTGGTTTTTGTTTGTCTTGATCCCACTGAACTCTGGCAACTTTGCTGAAATCATGCAGCAGCGAAATTCATTAAATTGACGGGATTAGGAGTTTAGCAGTGAGGTGTTGAATTTGTTGTTATTGAATGTTTTGGGTGGTAAGAATGAATTTGTTGTCATTAACTTATTTTTCTTTATAATGTTTAAGAAAAAGCTCATAACCTTCGAACTTCATTTACTTGTTTAAAATTTATTTCATAAATTTGGCTTAAGTGGACATCTGTTCTAAAGCTTCTACAAAAAAATATTAATCGTAAGTTTTTTAAATATCTCAAAAAATCTCAAAAATTGTTGATCCAATTTTTGTTGCCTAAGTCTTTGAGGAAAAGAATGTTGTGGTTTTTCTAAATTAATCTTAGTTGGATAGAGATTTTTCTACTTCCTTAGGAATAGTTTTTTCAGGTTTTTCAATCTCTTTATTTTCTCTCTCAACTTCAATCATTTTGAACACCAATATTTAATTCTCTTCCACTCCTAAGTTGTACAACTTCAACTTGCTCTTGCTCATTATTTTTGTCTTTAGGATTGGTTTCAACATTACTAGAAAGTGTTCTCTGAGGCTTATTGCTAAGTGCATTAGCAATTTGTTCTAATTGATTCTCAATATTTCGAATAGCAGCACTTTAACTTTGTAATTGATTTCATATATGTAGGGTTACTTCTTCTGTATACAACTTCTTCTCCTTAATTTGTTGGTTACTACTAAATCTAGGAAGATGAGTAAGTATATAGTTAGAACTACTAATGAGTTTACTTGATTCTTCCCCTATTGTTGACTTCCACCACTAGAATTGTTATTCCAGTTAAATTTGAGATGGTCTTTACAACCTGGGTTGTAATAGTTAGAATATGGGTTATTGGCTCTATTATTAATAGCATTTAAGGTTTGAGAATCAATCATCTCTCCTAATGAATTTCCTTCAATCACATGGGATGTTTGAGAAAAATTCATTCCAATTTGGTCTATTTTCTTGGCCAATGTTGCAACTTGAGATACAACCATCGAAATAGCATCATTATCATGAATGTTGGCTACTTTCTTTGGATTTATCCTTTCAGAGGACCATTGAAAATTATTTATAGTCATTTCTTCAAATAATACATTAGCTTTGTCAAATGGTTTTGACATTAATGAATCTCCAACAACAGCGCCTATGACAGATCTAAGGGATCGCACTAACTCATTATAAAAAGTTTAAATGGTTAACCAGTTTGGTAAATCATGATGTGGACACTTTCCAAGGAGTTCCTTAAATCTTTCACAAGCTTCGTTTATTGACTCTCCTTCATACTGAATAAAATAAGTAAAATTATTTCTAAATTTAGCAGTTTTTTATGGAGAAAAATACTTGGCGAAGAATTTTTGTGCTAAATTTCTCAAGTTCTAATAGATCCAAGTGCTAATGAGTTTAACCACATCTTAGTTTTATCATTTAAGGAAAAAGGAAAAACTCTAAGTCTGACAATGTCATTTGATATGCCATTATATTTAAATGTTGCACACATTTCTAAAAAGCTTGCTAAATGTAAATTTGGATCCTCAGATGATGTTCCCCCAAACTAATTGTTTTGTATCATTTTGTATAATTGCATGTTTAAGTTCAAATGAGTTAGTCGCTATAACAGAGATTTGTATACTTAAGTAAATTTCATCTGTTGTAGGGTTTGCGTAGTCTCTCAAAGGTCTTTGTATGTTATGATGTTCATTTTCAGCAGTTTGATTATCAATATTATTTTGTAATGTGTTCTTCATTTCTTGTAAATTGTGAAATCCTTTTTGTTTTCTAATTTTTCTTATCGTTCGCTCTAATTCAAAATCGTATGACACTAAATCTTCAGATCCAAAACTGTGCTTACAAAAGATAAAATTTCAAAAGAAAAAACTCCTAAAAAGATTTTTGATTTTTGATTTTTGGTTTTTTAATTTTGTTTATGTTTTTTAGATTTTTTAAAATGAAAAAGTGCTACAATTAATTTTTAGTTCTCCAAAAATAAATCTACAATTCAAATAAAATTATAAGTCAAAGAGTTTCGCCGTTTCCCCAGCAATGACTCCAAAAACTTGACCCAACTCATAATTACGTAGATATTTACATTGCAAAAGATTGCCAAAAACTTGGCCCAAATTATATTTAGCGTCCAGTGTGAATAAATAAAATGATTTAGAAATAAAATAATAAGCCTTCACACTATGGGTATTATGCAAGTATATGTATCATTTCAAGTAATATATGTTTTTCTTTAATAACTCAAGTATAGAACCCACATGGAAGCTATAACTTTTAAATAATGACTTAGAAAAGCTTCTATCTAAATTACAGATAACAGTGATAGTAGAATGGTGTCGAAATATTTGTAAGGAATAAAACTAAATTTATGTGTAATCTAAATTTAAACAGAAAGTAAGAACAACAATTAAAAGAGTTCGAATATTAAGAAAATATCATTTCCCTTTTAAAGAGATCTTAATCAGTGTAGACTTTGAATGATTAAAAATATAAAATGATGCATTGTGACAAATAAGAGCATATCTATTATTTACTCCCTCTTGGTGCTAGCAAAGAACATTGGCTAACCTTAACTTTGTTCTAGCTTGTGTAGTAATGTTAAGTAAATTCTAGTATTTCACTTTGAGATTACCCACTGCGCACTATCTAAAGGACTTGCTAGGGATCCTTAGATCCAAACACAAGATCGGATTGACAAAAGAATCTAATCTGTCATCCTAGAAATATCAATTTTACACCCATCAAAACTTATCTCCTTATCTATTTTCACTCTCCTTATATTGTGGGCGTCAATCTCTCGGGTCGACAGGCTGAGACTAGTGCCTAGGCGTTAGTCTCGTATAAACTCTTTTGCTCCAATTCTCCTCCACGTTGCTCCACATCCAACACCTGTTGTACGTGCAAAAAAAATGAAAAAATATGTTTCTTTAAATTGCAATTTTATATATTCAATATGCAAAACATAAAAAAAAAAATTGAAGCACTTTTTCTACATGTCACCACATAGATCGAAACAGGTTCAGTCTAAAGCTGTTTTTCTTTCTTCACAATTCTCTTTCTCTTTAAAGGAGGAGGGACACGAATGCAATCCTTCGCTTGACTTGAGGATCCACTGTGATCCGACTCAAACCTGCCATAACACTCCTTGTTTACACGAGGATAAGCCAAGCGCAAATGGTACAATGCTCAGTTTAAGCCTATTTGTAGAGCGCACTAGGAGTGAAACCTCAAGGGAAGTTAATTGTTCAATAAATTCATGATTTTTATGTCAATAATTGTTTACTAGTTTTCTTGTCCTTAACGCAGTTGTCAAGGAACATAAAAATCGGTGAACTAATATGTATACACCAAAACAGTCAACTTGAATCTCAAAGCAATCAAGCGACACAACACGATGGCCAGACAATCGAGGCATTACCTTACAAGAATATGATCCCAGCCAATCATCCAGTGACTGATAGATCAGTTAGAGTAGACTGTCACAATATAACGAGAGACTCGGTTGGCAGACCACGCTTACAGTCCCAAACCTTCTTAGAATTAACATGAGGCGCATCAAACCGTAGCTTTGACAGGTGCGATCGCCACTCAAAGGATCGAACTTTAGCGCGTCAACCAAGCATTTACCGTCATCTTTGAATTCAAACTGTAAGATAGATTTGGTGGTAAATGATCACATTTAAATTGTAGTATAAATGGTACTACTAACCGTTTCCTCCTCTCTACAACGGTACAAGTTCACTCATATAAAAATAGGGCAAAGAGTTGAATAAAAGGAACTCTCCCCGATGCTCGACAAAGACTTTCTCAATTGCTCTTTCTCATCCTCCTTCTCCCTGCTCTAACTCTCGAGGCGTGTTTTGCCAATGAACAATTTAGTATTCCACAAAAATTAATAATTAAAATTTATTTTTCAATTTCTCATAAAAATTAACTACCCCTTTTATATGATTTTTTATTTGAAAAAACAGGAAAACATTGAAACCAAATGAAATGTATTTGAACATTTATTTAGACCAAGTGCTGGCAATTTTAATATCATTTAAAGTTAGATCTGAAAAATGAATTGTCAGTTAAGTCAATACTAGGTACAATGTAGCATATAAACATTAGTACCAATGATAAATGACATAAAAAGGCATGGGACTTTGATTTCCAATCCATTGGCTGCAGGCCCAGCAAATCTATCACAAAATGCCAGAAATTGAGGGGACCTTGCTACCATGGCCATGCCCTAAAACATATCTATTATGCAATAATATAATGTTCCATATATATTAATTTTGTGATTCTTTTCATTTATTTCAATATGAATAGTGGTTTATATGTATGAAATCAACTTTGTATATGATTTTACCTTGGTTAATTTCCTTGCAATATATATATATATATATATATATATATATATATATAGATAAGAAGGGCGAAATTAACAATGGGCAAACTTATTATATAAGAAAAATTAATTTTATATATGTTTGTGTGTGCACATACATACATATAAAAAATTATTAAATAAATATATAAATTGAAAATAATTATAATTTTATTTCATAATTTTTTATTTTATATTTTTCTTCATTTAGATATCAAATTTTTTTATTAAATACAAAAAAAATTATTGGGAATATGCAAACTAATTATTTTCTTTAACAAAATAATAATACCATGACTACAATTATTCTTAACTTATGAAGGTTTACATGCGTACCACTCAATTCCTATGTATTTAGATACCTAAGATGAAAATGTATATTTCACTTGTAAAAGTTAAAATGATGTATGATATGAATAATTTGGATGGTATAAATGTAATAATCACACTTTAGGTATTCAATTCGTAAATGCAAAAGAATTGGGTGGTATTTTTGAAAATGCACCAAAAATTTAAATGTGAAACTAATCACATTTGAAATTTTTAAATTGCTATTTTTAATTTTTCTTTCATATTTAAGCCGGATGGCAAACTTTGAATGAATTATTTTACTGTCGGATAATTAATATAAAATTATATTAAAAAAGGCATTTACAAACATACCGCTCAATTTCTATGTATTTACGGATATAACATCGACTTTATTTTTTATGGGCCATTCAAATATTTCATATCATTTAAAAAATTATCATTTTTTCATGCATAATTAAGTTGGCGTCTATGTATAAGTTGAAGCTTAAGGAAAAATTATTCTTTCTGGACTCCTAACATAGAGAACCATTCAGAGTCTAATGAGATCATGTCGCGTGGCGGTAATAAAAAAAAAATGTCCGGTAACACAAGAGAATATTCCTCTTGTGTTATCCAGGTGTTATTGTATGTTATTCAAGTATTATCAATGTGGTATTTTGTTATCATAACACCAACAATATTCTCAAAACACAATAACATCTGAATAGTACGGAATGACATGAGGGAATATTCACATGTTACCGGGGTGATTTTTTTTTTTCTATCACCGTCACGTGGCATGATTTTATTGGACTCCGAAAGGATAGGAGTCTCGACGGAATATCTGCTCAAGCTTAAGAGGTGGGATATGTAAAAACATATAAGTTGAGTGACATTCAAGTCAATATTTAAATTATAAAATGAAATTTATGGGACTCCCCATGTCCTTGACTAAGGGGGCAATAAATGAATCGTCAGTGAAGTTTGGATAGGGAGCAGAATGTCTGAAATAGGATTAATTAAGTCTATTTATTAAGCATTGAATAGTTCATTGGTTAATAATTGGATTTGTTTGTGCAAATTTCTAGGATCATTTAAATTCTAAAATATAATTCTTTTAGCCCTTAAAAAAAAATAATTTGATTGCAATTCTATGAGTGATGTTAATCTAAGTCAGACAATTCCAATGAGGAGATTAATGATAATTAGTGAACATACTTACCATTATTAATATTAAGTAAATTAAATTATTGAATTTATTATGATCTTATGTCACCTAAAAAATTTTAAAATAGAAGGTAACTGATGTGCGGCCAAAACTATATATGTATTTGAAAGAGGGTAACTTCTCAAATTGTTGTGTGCTAGAAAATTTTTAGCAGTTAGACAAAAAACAGCTTAAGCATTAGCTTGATATAATTTTTTGAGACACGGATAAGAATGTAAGAAATAATTAGACTTTTTTTACGCGGAGAAACGATGTAAAAGGAGATAATTAGGAAGTCTAGCCCAATGCAAGTAATTTACAATACTGAGGATATGTAGTAATTTCTACAGTCTCACAAGGGAGCTATTAAAGCTCGATTCATAATCACTCTTTCATTTTAAATAAGGCTCCAAATGTTCCTAGTGCTCCTCATTCTCTTGCATCTGACACTATAGAGAAAGTATTTCTCTTTTTGTATTTGTAATTGCTCCAGTACAGTGTCCAAAATAAGAGTATGAGTAGAAGCACTAGATGTAGACGGTGTCGAGGCTGAAGTAGATGGTGCATCAGAAGCTCTACCTCATGGTCTTCCATATAGATCCACATTAGCCTTACCAAAAGGTTTTAGTGGTTTGTGCAACACCTCCTAATGCTCATATTTAACTCCAGACCATTTGCAGATAGTAAAAATAAGAGAAGGATAACCTAAACATGCATAGGTGTTAGCTCTGACAGAAATAAAAATAGCTTTGTAGATCAAAGAGCTAACATCTATAGACTTCATTTTCTGAATACAGTAGTTCAGAATAGCTCTCTCTCGGGTAACTTCGCTTAAATGATTAGTTGGGAGATGTCAAGCCGAAATGAAGTAATGCCATGCTTTAGATGGAGGATCAAGCATGGAAGAGGAGAAATTTACCTTTTGTCCATTCTTTATTTTCCATGCTCCACGTCCATCCATGAGAGGTGCAATTATCTCAATCAGCTCTATCTCTGTAGGCACAAACTCAAAATAGTAACAATCTGAAGCAGAAGGCAACTGATACAATAAATTGATCCTCTCGACTGTGAACTCAATTCCTCTTTCTCATATAAATACTTCATCCTCTGGTGCTTCGAACAAATTTCCATAAAACTCTCGCACCACATAAATGATTGCTACTGCAGTGAAGTAGCAGAAGTCTTCCAAGTGTCGAGCCACAATCAAATTTTCTACAGCAAGACTAGGCCTCGAAAAGCTCTGCTATGCAATGAACTTCCTTGATAACAAAAAATCATTATAACAATCCTGCGCTTTGAGATTAACAAATTTCATGCTATAAAAAATCTCTTTCCCCTTTCCTCTCTTAGTTTTAGGAGCCATCTCAAAAATCTAGTAAAAATCAAAATAAATTGGAAATGTAAGTTCTAAGGGCTCCTACAAGCGATTTACAAGCAAACAAACACTTCTGACCATGGACTTCTCACTATTTTCTCCAAACTTTTCAATTTTTGGCCTTCACTTGGGCCCGTTTGGGACAGCTTATAAGTGCGGGCGGCGTTTTGAAAACGCCGCCTCGCTGTTTGGTGCCCACTTATCGCCGGATTATCAAAAATTGCGTTTTCAAAATTGTGAAAGACGCGGATCGCGGGCTGACCCCCGCGATCCGCGTTTTACCACCTAATTTTACGCACTTGTCCTTTTTTTTCTTCGCCTCTCCCGTGACACCCTCGCTCTCGCTCGCTCTCTTTCGCCTCTCCCGTGACCTAGGTTTCTCGATCGCAGCCGCCCGGATCGCAGCCGCTCGTCGGATCGCAGCCCGCTCTCCCGGCTGATGNTTTAAAGAAAAAAAACTTCCAAATAAGCTGTTTACAAAACGCACTAACCAAACAGCTAAACTGCTTATTCAGAACAGGGGCAAAATGGTCAACTTATCACAATCAGCTGTTTTCCATAAGCGCCAACCAAACAGCCAGACAGCTTATCCGGATCAGCTGCTCATCAGCAGATTATCAGGATAAGCTGCTTATCAGCAGAAGCTGGATAAGCTGCAGCTGCCCCAAACAGACCCTTAATGTGGAAGAAATCCATGGTGAAATGAGAAAATTTACATGTCAAAATATAGATATAACCTAGAAAAGAAGAAATCTGCAATTTTTTAGTCCAAAAACACCAAGATTCGTGAGCTATAAAAAGCCCTAGGAGTCCAATTGTGTGAATTGGGCGAAGAAGCTGAAAGTTAAAGCGTAAAAATGGCTATGGTCCTGCCCAAATCACGATTTAGAGGGATGTTCGACCGGTTTAATCCGTTCAGCACCTTGGCGCAGGCTTCAACCCTTAGGTGTCTTGCTACGTACATGTCTGAAGCGTAGGCGCCAGATTTTGGCGCCTAGGCGCTAGACCCAGATTTTGCAAATTTCAACTTTCTTGATTTTTAAAGTTTAAGAACATCAAACCTAAGGCTTCTGGACCCTAATTAATTTGATTAAACATCATATAAAAAATTAATCATCTTCTAATTATCCATTTAGACAAGTTTTAAACTCCCAAAATTCTAACAATCCAAAATGATTCAACATAGATTTACTCACAAACTTAATATAGATTCATTAACACAACTAACAGTTCAATACAAATACGTACACTGTCAATACGATAATAGAAATCAAGAAAATACTAACATAGGTACCAAATCATACTGAACTAAAGACACACATAATTCCAAGGTTGACACACAATTACAAACATATGTAAACATCAAATTCCTCACTTAAACACCTAACTACTAGTAATTGTTGACACTATTATCATCTACTTGTTCATTTTTTAGATAGTGCACGAACAAGTGGTAAAATGGAGCACGAGGAAATTCTTCAGTAGCTTTCTCTTGAATCCAATTATTATCCTGGTACATCCTCACCTGCACCCTCTGGAAACATGCCAAGTCATTGAACTGGAGTTTGAACTGCCAATCCAAATGCTTGAATTGGTAATAGATGTCGTTGAACTTGGTATGCATTTTCACAATCTCCTCTTGTACTATAATGATCTTATTCGTAATTCTTTCAAGGTTAAGTGTAAGGAACCCGTTGAAGTATGTTTCGGCATCCTTGAGCAAAAATTTCCTCCCGTCAACCCCAAAAGTGTTCTTATTCTCCATTGGAATAAGAAAATTGGATCTAGAACACCTTTTCTTCTCCAAATATGTTCTCTCCAGCATAAGATACATTGTGTCAAATCCCATAGACAAAATTAAAGTGGTTTTAAAGAAAAAAATGTCAAACTATCAGGGGTTGGTTTTCCCATGATTTTCAACTATGGCGCTCAGGCATCAGTTTTTTACGCTTAGGCCCCAAGCTTAATGCAAACTAGTGCTAGGCACCAAGTGTTGGCGCCTAGGCACCAGTGCCCAATTAAGCACTGCTTCACCATACATCTAATTTTTACGTCCTAACCTCAACTTGATAATTAAATTAGTGTTTTGCGCCTTCTTACATCATGTAGGTCTCAATATTACATTAGATGGCCCATCATAACAACAAAAATCAATAAAAAATTAATCTACACACATAACTATGGGTTGCCTCCCACAAAGCACTTGGTTTAACGTCATTAGCACGAATTATCCAATGTTTACCCCAGAGGATCCAACGTTAAAATTTCTTCATGTAAAAACTTGTTTCAATAAATATAAGGTTTCATTTGATGTCTTTTTACTTTAATTATCTTCTTAGTTTTTGGATCTATAATATCCACAGCACCATAATGATAGACTTTTATCACAATAAATGAACTTGACCACCTGGACTTACGTTTTCTGAGATATAATTTTAATCTTGTATTATAAAGTAAAACATTTTGTCCAAGCTCAAATTGTTTTCTTAAAATTTTTTGATCATGGCAAATTTTTTTCTTTTCCTTATAAATACTAGCATTCTCATAATCTTGATTTTTAATTTTCTCGAGCTCATTTAACTGTAATAATCATTTCTCACCAGTATCTTTTAAGTTATAATTAAATTCATTTATCGCCCAATAAGTTTCTCTAATTCAACTGGCCAGTGACAAGTCTTTCCAAATATGATCATATATGGGAAACTTCCTATAAGATTTTTATAAGCACTTCAATATGCCATAATGCAAAATGAAGTCTACCAGACCAATCTTTCATGTTAAGATTTACAATCTTTTCAAATATTCTTTTAATTTCTCGATTAGATACTTCAGCTAGAGAACTAGTTTGAGGATGATATGTTGTAGTAATTCTATGTTTAATTTCGTATTTCATTATTAATGTTTCCATTTATAAATTCTTAAAATGACTTCCTCAATCAATAATTATCACTCTAAGCATTCAAAATATGGTAAAATTATTTTTCCTTAAAATTTTCATAACTCTTTGAGCATCACAGCGGGGTAAAGCAACAACTTCAATCCATTTAAAAAAAAATCATAACTAATAAAATATAAATCTTTAATAAAATGCCCCTGATAAGAGTCTTCTCAGAAGTAAATTCTTACATCGCGAATGAAATTTTTCTTTTTATGTCTTTATCGACGCTATTTTTTGTTAGAGTTGCATGTAAGAAGCTGTCAGTTATCGGAATCGAAATCTTGTCACCATCTTCGGAAGGACGTTTTAATTTACATATATATTTAGTTTAGAAAAATATGAAATCAAACTGACCCCATATTTTTTATAATTTAAATGAAAGAGCACAGTACCTCAAATCATGTATCTATTGACAACGACTTTATAATTAGGGAGTCTGGCCCAATGCAAGTAATTTACAATACTGAGGATATGCAGGAATTTCTACAATATGGTCGCACTTTAGGTAACTCACAAGGGAGGTATTAAAGCTCGATTCATAATCACTCTTTCTTAATAAATAATGTTCCAAATGATCCCAGTGCTCCTCATTCTCTTGCATTTGACACTGTATAGTAAGTACATCTCCCTGTTGTATTTGTAATTGCTCCAATACAGTGTCCAAAATAGGAGTATGTGTAGAAGCACTAGATGTAGAAGTTGTCGAGGTTGATCGGAAGCTCTACCTCAAGGTCTTCCATATAGATCCACATTAGCCTTACCAAAAGGTTTTAGTGGTTTGAGCAACACCTAAAACTCATATTTAACTCCAGACTGTTTGCACATAGTAAAAATAAGAGAAAGATAAACTAAAACTGCAGAGTTGTTGGCTCTGACAGAAATAAAAATAGCTTTGTAGATCAAAGAGCTAACATCTATAGACTTCATTTTTTGAACACAGTAGGTCAGAATAGCTCTCTCTCGGGCAACTCCGCTTAAATGATTAGTTGGGAGAAGTCAAGCAAAAATGAAGTAATGTCATGCATTAGATGGAGGATCAAACATGGAAGAGGAGAAATTTACTTTTTGTCCATTCTTCATTTTCCATGCTCCACGTCCATCCATGAGAAGTGCAATTATCTCAATAAACTCTATCTCCGTAGGCTCAAACTCAAAATAGTAACAATCTGGAGCAGGAGGCAACTGATACAATAAATTGATCCTCTCGACTATGAACTCCATTCCTCTCTCTTATAAATGCTTCGTCCTCTGGTGCTTCGAACAAATTTGCATAAAACTCTCGCACCACATAAATGATTGCTACTTCAGTGAAGTAGCAGAAGTCTTCCTAGTGTCGAGCCACAATCAAATTTTCTACAGCACAAACACGCCTCAAAAAACTCTGCTATGCAATGAACTTCCTTGATAACAGAAATTCATTATAACAATCTTGCGCTTTGAGATTGACAAATTTCATGCTATAAAAAATATCTTTCCTCTTTCCTCTCTTAATTTTAGGAGCCATCTTAAAAATCTAGTAAAAATCAAAATAAATTGGAAATGTAAGTTCTAAGGGCTCCTACAAGCGATTTACAAGCAAACAAACACTTCCAACCATGGATTTCTCATTATTTTCTCCAAAATTTTCAATTTTTGGCCTCCACTCAATGTGGAAGAAATCCACGGCGAAATGAGAAAAATTACATGTCAAAATATAAATATAACCTAGAGAAGAAGAAATCTGCAATTTTTGAGTCCAAAAACACCAAGATTCGTGAGCTAGAAGAAGCCCTAAGAGTTTAATTGTGTGAATGGGGCAAATAATATGAAAGTTTAGGAGTAAAAATGGCTATGGTCTTGCCCAGATCATGATTTAGAGGGATGTTTGACCGGTTTAGTCAGTTCAGCACCATGGCGCAGACTTCGACCCTTAGGCGTCCTGCTGCGTACATGTCTGAAGCGTAGGCTGACCGAACTTTTTGTAAATCAACAATTACAAGAATTTGATGACGCTACTAGAAGATTTAAATTCCAGCAACGATGCCAAAAACTTGATTCCGACTTTATATATATATGTTTGATTTAATAAGGATGTATAAATATAATATTCAATAATGTTAAAGTCAAATTTGTCAACGGAAGTATACGTATCGCTCAAGTAATATATGTCTCTAATGGAGTCCTAGATATCGATCCCATAAGGAGAAATAGAATACTGCGGATTAAGATTTAATAAAAAGTAATACTTCAACTACAACAACGTTCAAGTTGCTTATCTGTCACTAATATGCAATTGAAATAAGTAGATAATTTGGATAGTAACTAATTATAGAAAATAACGTTTAATTGTGGTATTCAATATATAAGAAAGCTTCCTTCTCCTTGCTAAGTAATTATAGTGAATGGAGAAAATGAATTAGTTCAATTATATTGTGTCAAATAGGAGCATACCTATTCTTTACCCTTTGGCCCAGGCATAAAGAACATTGACTAATCCTATGCTTGGTTACTGATTCTTCAAGAAATTGTAAGAGTGGAGGGAAAGTGAGAGATTTCTTCCTCCTTGCTACTTTAAAGAGGAATACTGTGTGTTCTAAAGAAAGGAAGAGATTCAGAGGAACTTCAAGGAGTGTTCTTGGGGAGAAATTTAGAGATAAGTTATTTACTTTTTATAGTTTGTATGGCTTTGATTTCATTTATGAATTCCAAGTTGTGTTGTGCTTTCCCCATGAGTTCTGAGTAGTTTTCTCCGTCTTTCTCCTTGTCTCGAGATTTGTGAAATGGTGATTTGAATTGGTGAAGCCATG
>NEWO01000321.1:72728-83738 GCA_003013225.1 Phalaenopsis aphrodite | reverse complement strand
CTTAACCATAATTAATTTCACATATTTACATTTCTAATCCTTAAATTAACTTCATTACATTTCGGTGACTCAATTCTTTAGTAATACCTCCAAAATAATATGCAAATATTCGTAAAACTTCAAAATTTATGTGTTAGATATGTAAATACATAAGATTGTGTTGCATATGTGTTTTTATTCCTAAACATAAGTTGTTAGCACTTTGGGGGTTATTGAGGTTCCAAAAATATGATCGTTATACTCTTTTTTTAAACAGTTTTACAGAACATGGGCAATATGGTTTTTTCTTCTATAAACAGCTGTTCGACAGTTGGTTTGACAGAGCTGCATCAAACAGACAGTCAGCTTCCTCGCAACTGCTTCCCTAAAGTAGCTTCCTTTGGCAGCGCAGTTGCATCTGAAAAATTGAAAAGTTGCAACTGCCTTAAACAGAGTTTAGTGTCACGAACAAAAAGTCTCACATCGGCTAAGTGCAGTGTGAAAAAATAGTATTCAAATCCTGGGCTGTCAACCACCTCGAAGAGCTCTTTTGGGAGGTGACAAGTGGTATCAGAGCAGATTATTGTCTGTCATGTGTGTGGACTCTTCATAGTCCAGTGAGACCCTCGGTGATGAGGGCGTGACGAGATTGGCTGTGATCTAATTGGGCGGAGGAGAATGTAAGGTGCTCCTCCTTAGAGCACCGATAAAAAGAAGAAATGGTAAGTGCTTTGGTCGCTTAGGATTGCGACTTACGAAGGAGAGGGCAGGGCAGTGGAGGGAAAGTGGAATTGCGGCTTTGATCTTGTGAATAGGAAAGGAGGAGACGGCGAAGCGAGACCAGGATTCAGGGTCAAGCTAGGAGAAGCGGAGTGGGATGTGAGGGGCTCTTTCGTAAGGATTGGAGTTTACTGCAATCAAATCGAGAGAAGGTGAGGACTTTGTAAAATTCGCACGAACATGAAGAATAGTGGGAGTGACGAACAAGGAGTAAGGAATAGTGGAGACGTGCGACTCTGTCATGCGTAACGGCGAGGGAGGCTTTGTACGTGTCCAAGAGTGGAAGAGGAAGACAGAGGGTAAGAAGAGAAAGATGGGATTTCTAAAGATCCTTGTGCGCTCTGATCCTATCGCTGCTTTCCTTGCTAGCCCTAACGTCGTAAAAGCGAGTACAAAAAGTGAGGCTAGTGCGGTCTTGATTTGCATCGAGCTGCTAGTTGATCAAGCATGGAAAATGGGAGCGACGAGGAATTTTGCTAGATTTGCAATTGGGGAGGAGGAATTTTGCCATCTGCTATGACTGAGAGGAAGAAGATGAAGTGGTGGGAGAAACGAGCATTGTAGAAGGCTTGACATGTTTCAAGTAGAGGAGGGTGATGGTGAAGAACAAAGAAGACCCAATCGTTTCAGTTCAGAGGAATGAGGCAATCACGAGACGTGCAGATGAAAGAGTGGGGGTTTTTACTTTGAATAGGAGAAACATTTCACACGAGCAGTTATGACCTGTGTGCAAGCAGGAGTAAGTATGTGGGTAATTTATTAATAAAATTTAATGAAAACCTAATTAATAATTTAAATTTAATTATCGGCAAATGCACCACAACAAGAAAAATTATTCCATACAAACTGCATTTCTTCGCGTTTTTAGTACCCCGTCGCTCATCTCGACCCCATGGATCCCGCTCGCATCTCATATTCCCTTGGTGCCTATCTGCCTCTCTCAATTGCTCTCGTGAACCTGGGGTACCTCTCTCTCGCACTTCTCGCAAGCCTCCCGTGCTTTGCTCGAGCCTCTCACGCGCCTCTATCTGGTGGTTGCCTTTCTTCTTTTTCCCTCTAATCCCTGGTTACTGTGGTAATTCTTGCACTCATTTCCGATGGAATGCCTTTATTTTTGTGATTGTTGGCTTTCTTATTTGCATTTTATTGTGAGAAGTTTTTGTTATTTGCGATTTGTGACTTTCTGATTTTTCATTTGCGATTTACAATTTGAGATTTGAATCTTGCAAAAAAAAAATGAAAAATGTTGCATGGTGTTTTTTTCTCCACTTATTTTCTTGTGTGGGAATTTGGAGAATGGATGAAAGATTGTGCTTGATTTGTAGATAGCAATGTTTCGGGTGCCCTGTATGTAATCAGATGAAATGTTGAATATGGGATGACCTCCTATCATTGCCTTCACTGATTTTTGAGTGTGAATTTGAAAAATAGATGAAATAGGGTGATTTATTTGTACATAACATTGTTTCGCGTGTCCTGTATGTAATCGCCTCAATTCAAAATTACTTACAATTTTTATTTTTTTTTGCTTGAGCCAGGATCTGAAAAATGTATGAAAGAGGGTCCTTAATTTGTAGATAACAACGTTTCAGGTGCCCTGTATGCAATTACCTCAAATGAAAAATATTGGATGAGGTTTTATTACTACCTTATGATGTTTGCGTGAGAATTTGAAAAATGGATGAAATAGGGTGTTTGATTTGTACATAGCATTGTTTCGTGTGCCCTATATGTAATTGCCTCAATTCAAAATTATGTATTTTTTGTTTGAGCGAGAATTTAAAAAATGGATGAAAGATGGTGCTTAATTTGCAGATAACAACGTTTCGGGGTGTCTAGTATGTAATTGCCTAAAATGACAAATATGGGATGGGGTTTTATCATTACTTTTGATAATTAAGAGAGAATTTTAAAAATGGATGAAATAGGTGCTTGATTTGTAGATAACAATGTTTTCTACAAATTACATACAAGGCACTCAAAACTAATGATTGTGTTGTGGGCTGTGGTGGTTGTGTTGTGGTTGGGTGGTTGTGGTGATGTGTCTTGTGGTATTATGATTGTGGGATATGTGTGGAGGTGTGGTTGAATGATTGTCGTGTAGTGGTTGTGGGTTTGGTGGTTGTGGTGTTGTTTCTTGTGGTGTGGTGATTGTGGGTTTCGTGGTTGTGATGTTGTATCTTGTGGTGTGGTGGCTGAGGGTGGTTGTGATGTTGTGTCTTGTTGTGCGGTGGTTGTGTGTTGTGTGGATGTATGATTAGGTGGTTGTGATGCAGTGGTTGTTGGTTGGGTGGTTGTTCTTTGGGTTGTGGTTGCTATGTTGTGGGTTGTGGTGTTTCTGCGGGTTGTGATGGTTGTGCTGTGAGTTGGATGGTTATGGTGTTGTTTCTTGTGGTGTGGTGGCTGTGGGATGTGTGTGGAGGTGTGGTTGTATTGTTGTTGTGTGGTGGCTATGTTGTGGGTTGTGGTAGTTATGTTGTGGGTTTGGTGGTTGAAGTTATTAAAGATATGTGGTGGCTAAAGTAATGGTTGATTAGTTTCCTTACAAACAACTTATAGTTCAGAAATGGTTGGGCAGTGCGGTATGTTTATAAATGGGGCAAAGTTTTAATGTGATAGGCTCCAAGGAATGAGAAAAAAATATTTATTAAATAGTTATGACAACTTGTTGTGATTGGAGGAAGTTGTGGTGCTTGTGATTGTGTGTGAAGGCTGTGGTTGTGTTGTGGAGGTGTGGGTTGTGTCAAACATTAATGTTTTGGCTTAACATTGTATTGTGGAGGTTGGCTCATTTGTGAGCTGTGGTTGTTGTCAAATATTAATGTTTTACTTTATTTCTGTTAGTAACACAATGATAAGATTAAAGAAGTTGGTTTATCAGTTATGTGAAATAAGTGGAACTCATATTTTGTGATTTATGTCTTAAGGAGGTCGAACTTGGAAATAGGCCCACCACCTATTTTAACAAGGAAGGGTGAAAAATATTATGAAGAAGTAATAAAATGACGGGAATGGAGTATGATAGGCAGACAACTTAAGAACAATTGAGATCAGTTGAAAATGGACTGAAAATTATGGAGGTAATTAAAACAGGGATTAACGGGCTTGGATTGAGGTCCAATCAAACATATTATTGATGCTTCGGAGGAATGGTAGACTGAGAAATTAGAAGTAATAACTTATCAATGAAATATTTTATTATATTGCAGGTAGTACAAGTCGCCAAAAAAATTCAAACTTAGTGGATTTGACTAATTTGGAAGAAAAATTGGACCATATGTTTAGTGGGGTTGTGGCACCGGGGACTCATGTCTTGACCCATAGTGAGCAAGGGTTTGCAGACATATTAGATGATTTGGATGTCGAGCATGTAATTGGCTCTGATGAAGACCCAAGTCCAAACCAAATGAATTGGAGTCCACATACAGGTCGCGTCCTAGGGTCGAAAAAAGAAAAAATGTGTTGCTTTCATTAGATACCAAATATCAAAACTTGTGACTTCATTCACGATTGAGTCTAGGATTTCACATGCAGCCTCCATAGACAAGGTTAGAGGCAACTCCTGAAGTTTATAAGGACATATTGTTATATTTGAACTCTTTGAAGTTGCTGGAGGACCCGACTCGTATACATATATTTATGAAGATGACCCCGGATCATAGGGTCCATTATTTACGTTTTTTTTTCATGGACGATTGATTTTGTGTTGTTATCTTTGAACTATTTGTGTTTATTTTTTGTACCATTTTCGAGTTTATAATTTGGATATTTTTTCGTTCTCATAAGAACAAACTATATGATATTCTGTATTTTTGTCTTCTTATCGTACACCTAGTGATTTGATTTTCTATGTTTAGTAACATTGTTTGATTCACATGTATTTGCTAAACAGATCACTTATTTAGCATGGATTCAGAAATAGAGAGGCGCAAAATGAAAATTATGACAGCAGGTTGTCTGCTGTACGAATATTATAACTCATACGTTGATCGAACCCCCTGCATGACATTATCTTACATTGGTGATAAATAGGTTGGAGAGCTACTAGAATGACACATTACAAGCTCCAAGTATATATTTCGTATGATACATTATATATTTATAGATTTGCTTGTTGAACTACATAGGAATGATGGACTTTATGACTCCTCAATAATGATAACTAGAGAGGTGTTAGCTAACCCTCTACATTTTATTACAGAATGAATCAATGTGAGAAGCGATGAAATAATTTTGACATTCATCGGAGGCAATCAGCAAATACTTCTCAGTAGGGTTGAAGACACTTGTTAGCTTGTCGTTACAGATTATCAAGTCAGAGGATCCCACATTTGAGAGTACTCCAGTAAAGATTAAAAATGACTCACGGTATATGTCATTTTTTAGGTAAATCTTTTTACTCGTTATATTCAGAAATCAAAATGAGTAGATTAATTAACAAAAAATTATTTAATTTATTAGAACTGTATTGGAGTGATCGATGGAACCACGTGGATGCACGTGTATCTAATAATAAAAATGTCGCATTTACTAGGCGATGTGGATTACCTACATAAAATGTGATGGTGGTTTGTGATTTCAGCATATACTTCACTTTTGTTATAACTAGTTGGGAAAGTAGTGCACATGAAAATCGTATATTTGCTTTTGCGACAAGAACTCGGATGCACAACTTCTCTCACCTCCAGGTTTGTTCAACTATTATTCATATTCATATATGTTTAAATTCATTACTAATAATTGTATTGGGATAGATAAATTTTATTTGGTCGACGTTGGATATCCCTTACAAATGGAGTATCTTAAGTCATTTCTGGATACCAAATACTACATTCCCGACTTTGAAAGATCCAACAATGTTGCTCGGGGCAGGAAATAAATGTTTAATAAAAGACACTCCCCTTTACGCATTGTAATTGAAAGAATATTTGGAGTGTGGAATAAAAAATAGGTGCGTGATATACTGACGTGTCTATTTTCAAAGCAGGTGTATATTATAGTGACTACAATGACTCTCTACAACTACATTCAACGACATCATTCTCGAACTGATGTAGACTTCAATATAACTGATGATGATCATTTATACATCTCGCCTAAAGCATTTGAATATCTATAGAATAATCTAGACCTCAACTAGAAGTAGATTCACAAGAAAATTGCACCCAACATGGCGAAGGTGCTAGAGAAATGGTTGAATTGAGAGAGTGGATTATAGACGTCATTGTTGGATGTTGAATAGAATGATTCTTGTTTATTTTATACAGTTCATGTTTATTTATGTTGCTTGTATATTAGATATTGATTGTTTGAGTTTGTTACGTTGTTTGTAATTATTTTCTTATTTATTTTCTTTTTCTTTTGGTGGGATTATTAGGTCCATGATGAGACGTTTGACCATTATAGTTTCTTCTGGATGGTCTGTTAGTCGTCGTTAGTTGGTGTCACATATGAAATCTTAATAAAGTCAATTAAGTTCATATCTTCTTTTCGATGTTGCAGTTTCTTAGGTTTTTTTATATTGCTTTTTTTTTTGTGATATGCATGTGAGACACACAACCTTGGTATTACGTAGGCTAAAAGCAACCATTAAACCTTTTTTTACATGGTCTGTTGTCTTCTTCTAGTTTTGTTGGATGAATTCTCTGAGACCTGACACCTACACAAAATTGTAATTAATTACTTAATTAATTTTTAATTGTTTATTTTATGAAGTTCATGTTTATTTCCATTTCTTGTATATTTGATATTGATTATTTGAGTTTTTTACAATGTTTGTCAGTGTTTTTTTTCTTGTTTCTTTTTTTAATTTTTCTTTTGGTGGGTTGAGAGGTTCATTATGAGACGTTAGATCTTATGAGTTCTTCTGAATGGCTTGATTGTCGTTATTGGTTGGTATCACATATGAAATTCTATTGAAGACAACCAAATTCCTCTCTTTTTTTCGGTAATACAGTTTTTGAGTCTCTTCTCAATGACCTTTTTTGGTGATATGCATATGTGACACACATAAGTTTGGTATTACGTGAGTTAAAGACAACCAAGAACCTCTTTTTAACAGGGTCTGTTGTCTTCTTGTAGTGACAGATTCATTGATTAGTATATTGAGTTCTCCGAGACTTCACGTTTATTTAATTAATTTTTTTTTAAGAAAATTTCTACTTTTGTTATGACTAATAAATTGTCTTTTAAAACATTAAGAAATATAAGCTCGAGGATTTCTGGTACCTATCAAGTATTGCTGTGTCACTGTAGATTTTAAAGCTCTCTGCTGATGCCACATCAAACGCATAATTGCGAGAGACAGTTCTATAGGTGTCCGCAGAGAATCATGGAGAAGTGTCTTCTTCCGATGGGCAAACAAACTGCTAAATTCTAACACCGAGAGTGATCGAGAATGAATAGTATTTCTGGAGGACGGCTTGACTCATGACATACGTCGTCTTCATTTTAAAAATAATATTATCATATTATTAAATTTTATTTTAATTTTTTTTTTATTTTAGTGATGATGATACACACTGTTAAGTGAAGTGTATATCTTATTTTTTTCACTATTTAGAAGTGGATTTTTACTGCTAAAGTATAAAATGTATTGCTATGACAATTCTGTTGCAAACAACATTACTGCACAGGTGCAGAATGCTCATTTGTCCAGAAACAACTGTGTTGCAGTTGTTTTAAAGAAACAATAAACAAACAGCCAACCATCTTATCCGCTGCAGTTGATTAATAAGTTACAGTTGCCCCAAACAGACCATGGATCCACTTAGTTCAATATCGAGCTTTGAATGAATTGTGGGATAACTCCTTTTATGATTTGCGTTCTTCTTTAATAGGCTTGTTAAGGAAGAAATGTTTTATGGTCTGAGTATTGCACTTAATCAAGCCATTTGGGAAGGAGTTTATTTTTCTTAATTTGAGCGAGACTCCAAGTTAAGCTTGATACTTTCTTGAGTGATGTTTTTTCTTTTAATTTTTTCTTGACCTTTTGATTGATCAAGAAATTTTTTATAATCTAGTTCACTTCAACTTATTAAGTGGAATTGACTTGAGATTTTATAGTCTTTATCATCAAACTAGCAAAACAAGGCTTCTTCATTGTGACCTTTCTTATGGCTTTTTGAGTAAGAGAGTTGTCAGCGACTTGATCATATTTGGGCTTAACGAATCCTAGACTTAGACTATGATGAACTTGTGCTTCTTCAACCTAACAATTCTTATCTTATAGGCTTGTGGATTTTATTTTATATTTCAATTCATAGAAAATGACTGCTGGATTCGGAATCCTTGAACTTGTCAAATTGAATGAGTTTGGGAACTCAAAAACTCCTATCATTAGTCTATCAAGAAAGGAGCACTCCTACTGCAGCCGTTTTTATGGTTTGTTGAGTAATAAGTGCTTGCTCTTTCATAGCAACTATTTTTTATGAATTGATGAGTGAAGAAGGTTGTTAATTCAGTCATATTTGGTTTTGTTGGGTCCGACCTTCTTAACCCACTTGAGTTTTAAGCTTGAGTTGTAGTGCTAAATATTGAAACTTGCATCTTTCTCACTCAAGTCATCAAAATTTGCAAATCTTGAAGTATTTTTTGTTACATTTTAAAGATATTGATTAATCAAAGAAAATCTTTGGCCTTTAAATCTTATCTTGCATATCTTTTTGCTTGTGACGATTTTGTAGCAAATATTTTGGGATCTCAGCTCTAAGGTCAAATGTCAACCCTAATAATTTATACTCTGTAAGGGAAAATTTTAGCATTATATTTGGAGATCTTGGCCTGTCATACGATGTCAGCCCAAAAAATGGGCCTTCGGTCTTATAAATAGAAATTAAGTACCTTTTATATAAAATTTCTAAAAAATTACCCGTCTTAAAGGGAAAATTTTAACTGTGCGCGTATTTTGAGGATTTTAATTTTAAACTCAACATCATCTCAAATGAAATAACTTTGAAGCACATACTTGTGTTACAAGAGAATCTCAAATAAAATTTGAATACATATGAAAATGGAACAAATTTATATCTTGAAATGAGATTTGAAGCATAATGTCTCTGACTTGGTCAATAGGTGTAATACTTTTTCAAATATTTACCATTGTTTAGAGGCATTGATCATTGACCATTCAAATTCATAAGTTGATATGCTCCTCCCTTATACACATTCTAATTGACGAACTTACCTTCCCAATTAGACATGAATCTATCACCAATTTTTTTATGGAAATAATTGACATTCTCAATACTAGGATCAATTCCCATTTTTTGAATGTCTGAGGATACCTTGTGATAAAATGCTTGAGATATTTTGCTTTGTAGATTTCAAAGCTTTATTGAGCTTGGAGTCTCATTTCATCTAATTCATCCAGCTCTTCCATTCTCAAATGATAATTTTGTTCTTGAGTAAGATTATATTGAACAATTGCACTAAATGAGACAACTCAACTTTAAGTGGCGATATTGCTTCAGCTTTGAACACTAATGCATAAGGTGCAACTTTATTCGACATTTTATAAGTTATGTCATAAATTTATAATGTTTCTATAATTTTCATTTATTTTTAGTGAGGGCCTTATTGAAAGCTTATGCTAAGCCATTCTCTTGAATTGTATATTGAAGAGTATCACAAATCGATTTTATATCGATTGAAAAATTTGTAAATCTTAGTGCTTTTAAAAATCGGGCTATTGTTTAAAATAATGCAGAGTGACACACCAAATCTATAGATATTATTGTGAGTGAATAAATTGATAACTTGCTTAGCATGATGTGACATCTTCAACTCATTTTTGGGAAACAATCAGTTACAACTAGAATGAAACATTGTTCTCTAGATGATGGTGGATCGATTGGTCCAATACTCTAATTACATCTATACACCAACATTCAAATGACCAAAGTACTATGGTTTGGTGTAATAGGTTGGGTGACTAGTGTATTATGTCACCTTGAATATGCAATCTTTCACTATTGATGACCAATGTTAACCCATTCTTTTGATATTCATTGTCATTTTAGGACCTAACTGGTGTTCACCACAAAGTTCTTCATGAATCTCAATTACAATTTTGTTGGCTTCATCAGACCCTAGACTTTATAGTCGCATTTGATCAAATGATCTATGGTAAAGGGTTTCATTAACAAAGGCGAATACTGTGTCGTGTGACGTCAGGTCCTTGAACACCGCGATCCAACCATTACCTTCTGAGTTGGCGCTAATCGTGACTGTATCACGCTTCAGTCTTTGCCCTCCCAGCTGACTCTAATCGTTGACTGTATCGCGAAGGGTTTGTGATTCAATCGTTGCCTTCCCAACTAGGTCTGATTGCCACGATCCGATCGTTGCTTTCTCAACTAGTTTAGTCGTGAGGGCTTGGTCACAAAAACGACAGTATTGGGTGAACCCAGGAGAACAATTGATGCAATTATGATTGATCAACGAGATTAGAGCCTGAAACCAGGTAAGTTTTGGGAATGGAAAAATTAATTATTCCATCTCAATTTTGTAGAATATAATTACAAGATAAATAGAGAGGGATGACTCCCATCTTAGGAAAACAATAAAAACAACCATAACTTGCCATAATAAAATAAGGAAATCAAAATTATGGCATACCAATAATTTTAAATCTTTAAAATGGAAAATACTAATAATATATGGTATTAAAGATAAAATCCTCCTAAAAATCCAAGAAAACTTATTTTGCTCATTATTTTATAATTGTAGTGCCTTAGTTAATGAATCTTTTTAATGAACTTGTGAAGGAGCAGAAAGTGCCAAAAAGATTGGAGGACAAAAATTATTATAATTTTTGTGAAAAGTATAGGTTATTATTTTGTTCATTAATTGACGCACTTCTGTTCTTTTTTCTGGCATCAAAAACCCTTGCAGACATTTCACCAAAGCATATCCCAAATTTGACACATTGCAATATCTACATCTAGCAACTTATTCATCTCATGATTATTATCATCAATATTCAATCATTTGATAAGCATGCATGTACAATGCATCAGCATAAAGGTCATTGCACGGATTTAATCTTCTCCACACAAGAGCTTAATATAGAATAACATAATCAAATTATCCTACATAAAGATTTCAATGACGCTTGTTTCATCAAAATCTACATTATATTCATGTAGTGATGACCATATAAATTCAGTCATCAAGCAAGAAACTCAAAAATTAATATATATATATATATATATATATATATATATATATATATATATATATATATATATA
>NEWO01000321.1:61753-72663 GCA_003013225.1 Phalaenopsis aphrodite | reverse complement strand
TTTTTTTTTTTTTAATCTAACAAGAGGTCTTTGCCTTGATTTCTGAATTCTGAAGAATTGACAATCTTCATATCTTGAGCTCATTAGTCTGTACCTAAGAAAAATTAGCATTTGAGGTTTTGCTTGTTGATGGTCTGGCTTTTTGCAAGTAGAACCTTGCTTTTCATCATGCTCTTAACTTCTTTTCATTTGTTTGTTATGTCAGGTTAAAGAAGGGAATTCTAGAAGAGTGATATACACCTTGTTGGAATGGAGAAGCTTTTTGGATATAGCAAAGGCTAAAAACTTATGGAAGAAACTTCACTTTTATTTATCACCTTAACTTAGTTTGATACAAACTCAAAGACTCTACCCATATTTATACCAGTGGCACCTCTTAAATTAATGGCTAAGATTGTACCACCACAATTCAAATCCAATGGTTACAAATAATTTTATACCTACCACACAATAATTCCACACCTACATCACCTACCACACAATAATTTCATACTAACCACATATTCTAAAATAAGCTTCTAGAAATTAAGCTTTATTTAAACAACTAAAACCAAGTTTATATTTCAACACCTCCTCTTAAACTTGATTTTATAAAAACAAGCAAACTTCTCATTTTAATAAAGTCTTCACTCTTAAGTGGCTTGGTAAAAATATCTGGAAATTGATCTTGAGACTTCACGTACTGCACTTGTATCTTCTTTCTTTCGATGCATTCTCTGATTTAGTGATAGCGCATATCAATGCGCCTGCTTCTATCGTGAAAAACTGGATTCTTTGCTAGCGCGATTGCAGACTTGTTATCGATACAAATCTTGATCTCCTCTTTTTGTAGTAAACTTAACTCTTTTAATAGGTTTCGAAGCCAAATTGCATAACAAACACATGAGGTTGCAACCACGTACTCTGCTTCCCAAGTAGAAAGAGTGACAATTGGTTGTTTCTTTGACATCCAAGTGAAAGCAATGTCTCCTATGAAGAACACGAACCCTGTAGTACTATTTCTATCATACATGTCTCCAGCCCAATCACTGTCGCTATATCCTACAAGCTTGAATTTGTTGGATGATGAGTAAAATGAGCCAAAATCAATTGTATCTTTGATATAACACATAATTATTATAGCAGTCTTCAGGTGGGTAATGGTCGGAGTCTCCATGTAGCGACTGACAAATTCAACAGCATAAAGAATATCAAGTCTTGTGCATGCTAAGTAACGCAAACTTCCAACCAAACTCTTGAAAAATGTTGGACCAATTCTTTTTCCATCATCAAACTGTGATAGCTTGACTCCACATTCTACAGGGGTTTTTATAGGTCAGCTATTTTCCATCTTGAATTTCTTCAATATCTCCCTTGCATAACCTTCTTGAGAGATGAAGATCCCATCTTTCGTTTGCTTGACTTCAATGTCAAGGTAGTATCCCTTGAGCCCAATATTTGTCATTTCGAACTCCTTTGTTATCGCTTATTTGAACTTTTCAAACATGCTTAGATTGTTTGTGGTGACGATCAAGTCATTGACATATAAACAAACAATCAATACATTTTCATCCTCATTCTTGATGTAAAGAGCATGCTCATAAGGACACTCCATGAAGCATTTCTCTTGTAGATACTTATCTATTCGGCTATTTCATGCTCTTGGTGCTTGCTTTAACCCGTATAGAGCCTTTTTTAGCTTTAGAACATTGTTTTCCTGCCCTTTAACTTCATATCATGGTGGTTGTTTAATGTAGACTTTTTCTTCAAGTATTCCATTCAAGAAGGAAAATTTTACATCCATTTGATGTATTCTCCACGTATTTTGAGCTGTCAAAGAGATGATTAGTCTAATAGTTTTTAATCGAGCAACAGGGGCAAATACTTCATCATAGTCGATGCATTCTCTTTGACTGTAGCTTTTTGCCACCAATCTTGCCTATATTTTTCAACTTCTCCTTTGGAATTCTTCTCTGCTTTGTACACCCACTTCAAATCAATTGCCTTATGCCCTTTAGGAAGTGAAGCTAGCTCCTATGTGTTGTTCTTCTCGATTGCCTTGATTTCTTCATCTATTCCATCTTTCCACCTCTTACTTTATATGGCTTCTTGGACATCCATGGGCTCACAGTCGCCAAAGAGACAAAAAAGAGTAAGATTATCTTGATTCATAGTTACCTCATAAAGATCTTCTAATCTTCTGAAGTATGGTACTCTTTCACTTGAATTTTCTCTTGAAGTTGATGACGATGAGTAGCTTTGATTACTTGTAATCAATGATGTTTGTGGAGTAGTAGGCTCTTCTCTTGCTTGCTCGATCCTTGGCTGCTCTGCGTCTTCTTCTTGAAAGTATGGGAAAAATTTGTAGTCCTCATCATAAAGTCCCCATTCACGTTCTCCTCCATCAAATATGACATCTCTGCTGATGGTTGTCTTCCGTGCATTTGGATTGTATAGCTTGTAGCCATTCGAGTTGTTGTCATAACCAATGAACATTAACTTCTCACTCTTGTCATCCAGCTTACTTCTTTTCTCGTCGGGCATGTGTACATGAGTTATGCATCCAAAAACTCGTAGATGAGAGATGTTGGGCTTCCTTCCACCCCATGCTTCATGTGGTGTCTTTCCCAACACACTTCTTGTTGGTGATCGGTTAGCCAAATAAACAGCACATGCAACCGCTTCTGCCCAAAACTCCTTCGGTAACCTCTTGCTTTTTAACATGCTCCTTGTCATCTTGAGGATGGTTCCATTCTTCATTTCTGTTACTCCATTTTATTGGGGGGATCTTGGAACAGTTAGAAGTAGACGTATTATGTTGGCTTTACAGTATTCTTGAAATTCTTTTGAAGTGAATTCTCCTCCTCTGTCAGAACGCATAGCTTTGATCTTGAGACCACTCTCTTTCTCTATATCTGCCTTAAACTTCTTGAATATTCCAAAAACCTCTGATTTTTGTTTTAAGAAATACACTCATGTTTTTCGTGAAAAAATCATCTATGAAGAGAAGCAAATAGTTGCTCTTACCGAGCGAGCTTGACTTTATTGGATCGCAGACATCTGTATGTATAAGCTCAAGAGGCTTTTGGGCTCTTGAACTTGACTCACTTGAAAAGCTTTTACTGAAGTGCTTTCCGAGTAAACATCCTTCACATAATTGATCAGGGTTATTGATGCAAGATAATCCTCTTAACATCTCTTTCTTTGAAAGCAAACCGAGTGCTCCGAAGTTGAGATGCCCAAATTGAAGATGTCAGAACCAAGAAGCATCTCTATAACAGATCTTCAGACATTTGGCAATATCGTTTTGAATGTTGAGTGAGAATATTCTATTTTTAGACATTGACACCTTAGCAATCAAGTTAACAATATTGTCTTTTAAGAAGAAAGTATTTTCTTTCAAGTGAATATCATATCTTTTCTCCAAGAGTTTCCCTAAACTCAAGATGTTGATATTCATATTCGGCACAAAGTAAACATTAAAAATAAATTGATGCTTCTTATTTTTTTGACAGATGAGAATGTTACCTTTGCCTTTCACATCTATCTTGGACTTATCTCCAAAAAACACGTTGTCGCTTACTGATTCGTCAAGCTCTACGAACATGCTTCATCTTCCGCACATATGGTTGCTTCCACTGGTGTTCAGGTACCATGTATTATCTTCATCTTTTTCATTATCCTTATATGCTATAAGTAGAGTGTCATCTTCTTTTCTTTTTTCTTCTATGTAGTTGACTCTTTCATTAACTTTGTACTTAGGTGCCCTACATTCTTTCGCATAATACCCGAACTTGTTACAATTATAGCACTTAATTTGAGATTTATCATACCTCGAGTTTGAGCGCCCTCAACCACGTCCTCTTGTAGATCTTTCTCCTTTCTCATAGTTATTGTTGGTACTGCATCCTTACTTGCAAGCATGACCTCATTCTTGTCCACTACCTCTTCCATGTTGGCTTCTAATATTGTTGAAGCTTTCATCTTTCTAAGTTGATTGGAGACTCGTCTTGAGAAGTTGTTCGGCAATCTTTTCATTCATCTTCTTCTTTTCTTCATGGGCTTATAATGAACCCAGAAGTTGCTCTATCGTCATGGCTTGTAAGTCTTTCGTCTCTTCGATAATGGTTGTGATACTATCAAATTTTGAATCTAACGATCGAAAAAATTTTTCCATTATAGCCACATCTTCTAACTTCTCACCATTTCTTTTTAGTTGATTGGAAATGGTAATGACTATAGAAAAATAATCGGAGACCAACTCACTTTCTTTCATATATAAAACATCAAATTGGCTTCTTAAAGTTTGAAGTCATACCTTTTTAACCTTCTCTTCTCCCTTATACGAAACCTCGAGCTTCTTCCATGCTAGTTTGGCCGAAGTAGCACTTGAGATCTTCTCAAAACCATCTTCATTTAAAGTTTGATAGATGAAGAAGTGAGCATTCTTGTCTCTCTTTCGCAAGTCTCTTAAGCTATCATTTTGTGTTGTGGATAGAGCGGACTCATCACTTGGCTTATCGTAGCATTTCTCCACAACCTCCCAAATGTCATGCGCTCCAAGGAGTGTCTTCATCTTGAGACTGCTATTGTCATAGATGCTTTCCTTAAGCATCAGGACTTGGAAGGAAACCATGTCATCGTTTGTCATTGCTCTATAAAGGAACATTTAGGTTCTAATACCACTTTGTTGGAATAGAGAAGTTTTTTGGATATGATAAAGGCTAAAAATTTATGGAAGAAGCTTCACTCTTATTTATCACCTTAACTTGGCTTAATACAAATTCAAAGACTCTACCCCTATTTATACTAGTGACATCTCCTAAATTAATGGCTAGGATTATGCCACCACAATTCAAATCCAATGGTTACAAATAATTTTATACCTACCACACAATAATTTCACACCTACCACACAATAATTTCATACCAACCACATATTCTAGAATAAGATTCTAGAAATTAAGCTTTATTTAAACAACTAAAAACAAGTTTATAATTCAACGCACCTATATTAGTAAATGCTGGTTATATCTAAGATTTGGCTTGTCAGACGGTCTATCAGCTTTTGGTTTTCTTTTCGTATTCTGTTTTCCAATTAAATCAACTTCTTAGAAATGTCAGCATACCTTGCTTTTCATATAAGTGTTCCCTTGATATGATTTAAGCAAGAGTCTTATTAACTGCTTCCATTGTGGCTTCTTCTTGTGCTGTCAAAATTTCCCATATTACTAGCTGGATGTGCGTAATATTATGTTGACATCAATTTTCTTTCTCCATTAAGGTGTTGTTTTTAATCTGTGTGTCCTGTAAAGCAGGTTGCTTGTCTTTTGTATGAACGATAAGAAGATTTTCTTGAGCCATTTATATCTTCATGCTGGTAAAAACATTTTGCTAAAGTTTGATATAGTAAATTTCTGTACTCTACACTCTTAAAAATAGCAGTTTTGTTACGTTAGACCTTTTATTCTAAATTAGTTTGCTGATGATATGAAGCAGAGCTTGTGGAAAGAATAAAAAATTTCATGTGTGAACTTAGAAGTTTGAACATATCCCAAATATTATACTCAGCGCTTGGAGCATTGTTTCTTCAATTAGTTTCTTGCCAAATCTTGATCTGTAATTTGTGGAACATAAATGCTCGGTCACCCTGCTGGTTTCAAGAAGCAAATGTGNACCTACCACATCTCACCTACCGCTCACCTACCACAGACCTAGGCTACTAAAGAAATTTCTAGACCTCAACCAAAAGTGAGGTCAACAGTAGTGTTTAGTTCAAAATGTAGATTTACAATCTGCAACACCTCACAATAATTATAAGTTTTCTTCATTATTAGACATGAAACTATTATTAATGACCTTGAGTCATTTATATTAGAAATCGTTAAATACAGAATAGCCTTTATGTTTTTGTTATTTTTTACCCCCAATTAATGAACTAAGGTAAAAGGGCAATTTTGTAATGTGGCACCACCACCTACCACATCTCACCTACCGCTCACCTACCACCTACCTACCTCCAACATACTACTCTCTTGCTTCTATAAATAGAGAGGGTGTGAGGACTATGAGAGCAAGGGAAGAGATATTAAGCTACCACAAAGGAGGAGAGAATAGCTAGAGAAGAGGAGAGCATCTTGAGGCATTGTATCAATGTGTCGCTTGAGAGGGAGGCCACAGAAGGAAGATGAGGGCTCATCTTTATGTATAAGTCGTGTATCCTTCATTTCTTTTGCCCTAGTGAAATATTTCATTGATTCCCTCTCGTGGACGTAGATCTAGTTAGATCGAACCACGTAAACAATCTGTGTTTGTTTATGTTCTTTTTTCGTCTCATTTATATGCTGGGAAGTATATATCACACAACAATTAGCATTGTCTGTGGGAAGATTCATACTTCTTGGCTAGAGGTGTCCGCGTAAAGGTGTTCGCGGTCAGCGACGAAGAAGAGAAGTTCGGCATTCACGAACAGAGGAGCAAGCGGATCGTGTCGCAGGTAGCCGAATCACGACAGATTCGGTGAGCAGTGAAAGATTTGACTAACTGAATTAGCACCGCAGGTTGTGAGGTTCGGTGAGACGAAGGAGGAACTGCCCGTGAAGGAGCAGAGGAAGGCCGGTCATTCAGTCCGCGAAGGGGCAGATCTCGCGAAGAAGGAAGATTTCCACGACAGCTAGCACACGCTGCGACAGCTCTCGAAATTCAGTAGGAGCTCAGCAAAGCGAACTTCAGACGTTATTGGAGATCAAACCACAATAGTGGGTTCCGCCAAATTCGACATCAAGAAATTCAACGGTAACAGTGATTTCGGTCTATGGAGAGTAAAAATGAGAGTTCTATTGGTTCAGCAGAGTGTTGCAGAAGTCTTGCAAAGGTCGACGACATTGCCGGCTGACATGACCGAGAAGGAGAAGATCAACATACTGGACAAGGCCCACAGTTTGCTAATCTTGAGCTTGGGCGACAAAGTTCTGAGGGAGGTGTCGAGGGAGACAACGGCTCAAGCGCTTTGGGCCAAACTAGAGGTACTCTACATGACAAAGTCTTTGGCTAATAGACTCTTTTTGAAGCAGCGCATATACTCCTTCAAAATGCATGAAGACAAATCCGTCTCAGAGCAGATTGACGAGTTCAACAAGATCATCGACTATCTCGAGAACATCGACATCAAGATGGACGATGAGAACAGGGCACTACTGTTGCTAAACTCTATTCCCAAGAGCTATGAGCATTTCAAGGATGTCATCAATTTTTGGATGTCGTCGGAGGAGGTTCAGCACTCTGCTGGAGGAGGTTCAATCTCTTATTAGTGTTGGCATCAATTTTTGGATGTCATAGGTGTAAGTTGTCCACCTGCGATTGACGAAAACTAGCTATCGCGTCGCACAAGAAATTGGCTAAAATTGACCCGTTCATCGGCGAAGTTATCCAGATGACCTCAGACGACGAAACAGATCACGCGAATGAGTCTGAAACGTTGATTTCATTTGGAAAAGACGTTCGTTGCACCACGATTTCGCATGCAAGCTTAAAATATGTGAATTATTATTTTTGACTCGATAGTTGAAAATGTTGTTCGAACTACCCCGAATGACGAAACGAACTACGCCAACGCGTCCGGAACGTCAATTTTAGCTAGGGAGGACATTCATTTCAAAATAACGGCGCGTCTGAGCTAAACGTGTAGGAGACTATTATAAAATTAATAATAATAATAATTATTATTATTATTATATTATTATTATATTATAATATAAACCCACGCTCCTCTCTCTCCCTCTCTCCGGGTTAAAAAAATGAAAAGCATCGCAGGGATCGCGATGGATCGCGAAACCATCTCCATTGTTCGCGAAAACCGCCCTTCTGCCTCCGGGGACGATCCTTCTTCTTCGGCTTCTTCTTCTTCTTCTTCTTCTTCTATTCCTTCTTCTTCTTCTTCTTCAAATTTTTCTTCTTCTTCTTTAATTTCTCCTTCTCCTTCTTCTTCTTCTTCTTCTTCTTCTTCTTTCCCTTCTTCCGATTTTTTTTTATTTTTTATTTTTATTTTTATTTTTATTTTTATTTTTATTTTTCTCTTTCTTCTTCTTCTATTTCTTCTCATATTTTTTTTTTCTTCTTCTTTTTTTCTTCTAATTTTTCTTCTTTTTTTTATTTTTTCTTTTTCTCTTTTCTTCTTTCTTTTTTCTCGGCCAACTCCGTCAACCCCGCCAACCTCGACGAATTTTCTTCACCCCGCTGGCTTTCACCTTGCCGGTGTTGTGTTTTCGTCGGAGTAAAATGACGAAGAAAGACGTCAATTTTTTTGGGGCTTTCTCCTGCGCCTCCTCCACTTTCAACATTCACCGCAGATAAATTAGCATCCGTCACCTCGCCGGACAGCGATCGTTGCCACTGTTCGAGGAGGCGCATGCATCTTTTACCCTGTGGGTTCCCCGTCTTCACCATCGTCGAGCGATTCTCTCTCGCGCAGGTACCTTTTTTTAGTGTCGCATATTTTTATATGCTAAATTATTTATTTTCTGGTACTTTGCATATCTCACTGATCCCTTCCTCTTTTGATTTTATTGGCATTGTTTTTGTCCTGTGCGCTTTTTACGAGGCACATTGGAGCATGGATTGGACGTCGGCGAGCTTGGCGCATGCAAAGAGAACGCGTCCGCAACCGTCACGGTGGTGAGATTCTCTAACTCATAGTTGGCCCTAGGTTTTAGCGGTGTCTAGGCGTGTGGGTTCGATCGCCCACACGGGGCGCGTGCACCGGCATGGGTCGGCGCGACGACGTGCCTGTATGATAGATCGTCGATTTCCTAGAGCTAACCTTTAGGTTAGGTCATCCTGTGCGTAACCAAACACCCCCCGTAGAACCGAGTGTCTCCCCTTTGTTGTGAGCCTTAGCACAAGTCCCGATGGGTCGGAGTCCCTCACTCCCCTTGCTTTGGGTTTCCCTAGCTTTACTCGGAGAAGCTAGGGGGTCGGACTTGGCAAAGCGAGAGAAGCTTCGTAGCTAGCTCACTTTGCAAAGTCTGGAGGAGTTCGCGAAATGGGAAAAGCTTTGTAGCTTGCACATTTCGCAACGCCGTGGAGAGTTTCCTCCTCGGAGATCCGAGGAGAAACTCCCCACATTTCCTCACCAAAATAAGAGGCGGCGATGCCGCATTTCCAAGGGTCTAAACCTTAGGTTTCCTAGGTGAGATCGTTAGTACGAGCTTGGCTCGCTATCATGTGTGGGCATTTGCACCTCATTGTTTGCATATGTGTGTCTTGCATTGTTACATATTGTGTCATATATCACATTTGCACTTGCACTTGCACCTTGCACCTTGCACTTACACGTTGCACTTGCACTTGCACTTGCATCTTATATCTTGCACTTGCATCTTGCACCTTGCACTTGCACGTTGCACTTGCACTTGCATCTTATACCTTGCACTTGCACCTGTAACGACACCACTTGTGCCTCGATCGGTTATCCCAAACCAGTCACATCACTTGTGTTTCAGCCGGCTACCCCAGCCCGGTTGGCACAACACTTTGTTTTGACCGGATACTCCATCCCGATCAACCGACCACTTACTCCTTTTGCATGTTGGGTATGTGCATGTATATGTTGTCTGCATGATCGAGTCACTGCCTTACCGACATACCTCTTTCCGGGCCCCTGCCGCTACGGTATGCCTACCTCCGGGTCACTGTCTTACCGAAATACCCTCTTTTCGGGCCCCTGTCGTCACGGCATGCCCACCTTCGGGTCACTGCCTTATCGGCATACCCTCTTTTCGGGCCCCTGCCACTACGGCATGCCCATTCCTACGAGTCACTGCCTTCATGGCATACTCTTTGTCACTACTTATATGTTATGATTCTCCTGCATTAGCATTAACATTTGCATTTGCATGTTTGCATGGATAGCGAGTCAGGTTCGTTAGGAGAGTGATCCTGTGTTGGTCGCGATGTCTTAACAAGCATTGTTTGTTGGGTTGATCCCAGTGAGCAATGCAAGTCAAGTCATCGGGATTGACATGAGTATGACTGTGCTAAAGATCTAATAGATCTAACTTGCGTCACCGCTCTTCGTGACACCCTTTAGATCCTTCAGATCTTTAGGATGGGGCCGGTATGAAGACCCCGTCAAAGTCATACTATACCTAGACTTACCCCTCACTTAGATACTAGGTTGATGCACTTTTCGTTAGATGGTGTGTTAGGCTAGGATTTAGGGTGCTGATAGTCTTTTTGATGCCTGACTATTGTTCTCTGTTGGATTTGTTGCCCTAGCCAGGTATCTTTCTTTTGCATTATGCATGTGATGTGATTGCATGTTGCATATGTGTGGTAGTATGTTAGGGCGTTCTTCTGCAGGGAGTCATGCCTATTTTTATACACACACACATGTACCGCTATGGGGGGAGCAAGTAATGATTTCTAACCCTTTTGCTTGCAGGTGCTATTAGCTTCCCCCACTTTTAAGGCATGACTCATGATACGTTATGTGCATGTGATTTTCCCGCTGACACTTGTTTCCATGCAGGATTGAGTCTTTTTCTTTTCTCTATGTATTTTTTTTTAGAGTCTAGGAGAGTCCTATAGTAGAAATAAGATATGGGCACGGGTTCCGAGTCGTTAGCACGGGAACCATGTGGAGGGGACTAGGAGCAGATGCTCGTGCCCCGTATCTCAATTCTGCATTTTATATTGATGTATAGAATTAGGACAGGGCATGTATATGCGGAGTCCGACCGCCCTTTTTTCTTTCTGGGATTTGTTGCCGACCCAGCGACACTGGCCTGTTTATTATTTTAACTTGGCTTGTTTTATCTTTTTCATCATGTTGCATGTCTGCACTTGCATGTGCTTTCTTTGTTTCTTTCTGTGTTTTATCTGGGATTTCACGATACAACATAGGCTCATTAAGGACCCTAAAATTGTAATTT
>NEWO01000320.1:789049-806569 GCA_003013225.1 Phalaenopsis aphrodite | reverse complement strand
GTAATGATAATTAAGTAATAATAACGATTGAGCATCATTTTACAGTCGTATCTTAGTTGCTGATAGAAGTCGATCGATAAAATACAATCAGATGATCACAATTGCGAGTAATGATCCCCAATCTCAATCATTGGATGAAGCTATTGATTTTTGAGTTTCTTAAGCTCTTTTCAATTCTAATTTCTAAGTGAATATCACTTTTAGGTAACTAATGGGGGTGATTTTAGCTAAAATTTTAGCACAATCCATTTGACATCCCACATTGAAGCATTGAAGTACATTAATGTATTGAAAATGAGTGATCTTTCTTCTCATTGATATACTCATTTCGAGCGTAAGCACACAAGCATCAAATATCAATTAGCTACTTAAATAATACCTATAAGTTCTCAATTATACATCAATTGTTTGATTCGGGCTCATTTGTATTTAAAACTTTTTTGGGGTTAATTAAAATTAGAGTTTAACTTGTCCTAAAGTCAATCCTACTATTATTTAAACGAAGAGATGATTGAAACTAGAGTTTAAAAATTGTTTTTCCTACCATTCGCTCTTCTTAGCTCGTCTTTTTATTGATCGTAGAGGAGTAAGGTTGCGTGAGTTGAAGGCGTTCTCGACCTCTTGGACCTGGTGCATATTTGTCTAGTGTCTGCCACAATATCTTTAGCTTCATATGTATTGATACAAAATCAACAAATTTCCATCACCCGACACGAATCTCGGGGCGTGAAACGGATCTCGAGATAACTTTTTGGGCAAGAAATGTTCAAGCCTCGATAAAAAGTAATCAAAACCTTTGATTTTAGCAAATTTATAGCCAAACGAACTGACTCGATGAGACGAACCAATGATGCCAAAGTTGGTCCAATCCGAACCAAATGAAACCCTAATCCAGACGTAAACCAAGTTTAAATTTTTCCCCAACACATTTGGAAAGTCAAACGGATACCTAATACGGTGACTTCATGGTTGGATCAAATGTTTCGACAAGACAAATCCAATGAGCTTAAGATCACTTAATTCTGACATCATTAAAACACTCAACAACTAGTTTAACAAAAACACAAATAAAGACAAGTAAACAGAAACCTAAATAAGAACAAAACATTAGTATAACAAAAACATAATAATATTGAAAAACATGAAGCCGGGGGAGCGGAAGCGGAGATAGCAAGAAGCCAATGTTGGAGTAGTGCAGGAAAAGAAGAGAAGGAGAGATCAGAAATGCCGCTATACGATTGCATGCTGCTTGCTAAGCCGTCGGTGAAGAAGGAGGCGATTATGAATCTAGTCGCTCGGTTGGGGAAGCGAGTTTTCCAGTGCAACGGAGTCGTCACCGACATCAAATCCTTTGGTACCGTGCAGCTCGGCTACGGAATCAAGAAGCTTGACGGCCGCCATTTTCAGGTCCCTTTCTTTGTCTTACCTTCTCCTGTTATTACTGGAATGTTATTTACTGAACTTGCTTTTTGGATTAATTAGCGAAATTCTAGGTTTTTGTCGAGCATCCGGGGTTTAGAAACTGGCTCAATTTTTATGGAAATTACTCTTGTGATATTTGTGTGTTAATTGTTGCTTAATTGATTGGGATCTGTTTTACTTGTTGCCTATAAGTGGTTGAAGGAATGCAATATCTGAAAGTGAAGTAGTAGATGAACAATTTGGTAATTGCATTGGTTGGAAAACAACATCTTCTGATTATACAGGACTTGCAGGATTTAAGTTTTATGTGCTAAGATAGAAGGCTGGTTTGGAGCGATTGTTAGGTTACTAGTCTATTAGAAATTCCACAACATAACTTCTAAATGACTTTTTCCAAATTATAGATTCAATTACACCATTGTTATAAACAGAATATCCGTGTGCACCACTATTGGATCTATCAATTCGATATGACATCTCGTCGTCCAGCATTGAAGGCTCGAATGGCTTCAGACTTTCTATATTCATCACTGAGAAGATATTCATGTAAGCAGGCAAATCCAGCCAATTGGCATTGCCTTTAACTTTTTTCAAGATTGAATAGGCAAAATACATTCGGGGTTTAGCTATCATCTTTTAATCTCATATTGCTGATGTGAAATGATACTAGATATCATTTTTTGAATTATTTTTCTCTATTTGGTGCTAGTCATGTCAACTCTTGTAAAGATCCTATGACTTATGAAGATGTGCCTTTTTTTTCCTAATGAATTTTTTTGACTTTTATAATATAAAACTTTGGTCTCCCTTGAGGCCTTTTTCTCAGCTCTTGGACTTTGTCATTGATTTTGTTGAGAACTTTAAGTTGAACAAACTTTGAGGCAAATACCCGAGGTTCACCTTGAGTAGAGTTTGGTTTGTCGAATTGTGGGATACTCTGTTGAAAGTAGATTGGACATATGATAAACTTTCATTCTATTGTATTGGATGTTGTGCATTGAATCTACACGTAGGTGCACCATACTTGAGTTTATCATCTCAGTTTGGCCGTCTTTTTGTAAATGGAAAGTGATGCATATTTTCAAAATTTTATCATCATGCCCAAATTTCTTTCTAAAACGAGCCGAGGAAGCAAAAGTGTATTAGCTCGAGATGATTAAGCTCAAAAAGCCTAAATGCATTTAAATATTTTTGAACAAGGGATGTGTTTGCTTGTACTTGCATGATGTTTAGCTTGCTCATTATGAGAATAACGATTTTCCAAAATCTATTAATCATAGCAAAAACATATTTATGAACATTATGGGTCGACAACAATCCTCCCAAGGAGAGATGCTTTCCCATGGTCATCTTAGCATACACATTGGAGTTTATAATATTTCTTTTTGGAGGGATTTGCAGTGCTGAAAAGTATTGCTTATGTTAAGAATTTGGCCAAATTCAAGTGCATTGTAATATGGTAGACATATCTCTTCAGGTTTTTTAGAGTTTTATTTACCCTGAAGTGTCTAAACACTTTGGAGGATACATTTTTCAAATGCACTTCATCTAATTATCATCCTCTGAAACACAGAGATGGCTTCCTTTATAGAGCAATCTCTCTCAAACATCCTCAAACATTTCCTTCTTCTCACACATCCTCAAATATTTCTTGAAAGTTATCCTCTAAAACTCATAAGAGATTGGCATGCTCTTCATATTGAGCTGACTACGGTGGCATTATTGTTGATAAATTCAGTGATGGATGAGATGCTTCCCTTTAAGGAACAATCCCTTCTAGGTATTGTATTTTTATTCGTAGGCATCCTCCAAAATTTCTCAGTTTGTAATGATTGGCATATTTCTCATGTAGAGCTAGCTGCAATTGCATCATTTCTAATTAGGTCATTTGATGATAAGGGCATATTTGCTATTTTTGTTCTGCTAGATGACATAGTTGAGCTGCTGCAAATACATCCTTCACTTTTTGTGTCAAGCTTGTTGAAATTTGGAATTTCATTTTGGAAGTATAGAAGTTGCTTTTTGTTTGTCTGGACCATGTTTCCTTTTTCAAGCAGCTAAGTTTGCCAGTGTTTCATACTATGATGCATGATCACTTTTAATTATGGAGCCGTGTAGTGTCAGACACATATTGGACATGGGCAGGACTCTAACATGGCTCCGACATGCGTGCAACAAGACATAAAAATGTCCAATTTAAATAATTTTTTTTTTAAAGACACACTTGTTCTAAATTAATGAATTGAAAATTTTTAAAAAATTATTTTTTAGCTAAAATTTGAAAAAAAAAATTATGTAAAATTTAAGGAAGATATTCATACATACCACTTAATTCTTATGTATTTGTTTCTAAAACCTAAATTTTAATTTTACATATATGTCACCTTACATATATATGAAAAAGTGTATTTCACTTTCTTAAAACTCATAAGTGGTATATTAAATGAGTTATGAAAATTTTGGGTGGCATAAATATATGTTTAGGATATGTAAATATATAAAAATTTGGTGCCAAAAAAGTCGGTGAAAATCTTACTTCTTTAATAAGTAGTTAATTAAGAGGACTTAATTACTGATGTATTGCAAGATAATACGTGCTTATTTTTTGTGTGCCATAAACTAAACAATTATCTATGAACTTTTTAGGGTCGTTTGTGATCATTTTTATTATTTATTTATTTTTTTTATATTATAATTTAAATTAAAACATGTTTAACTTAGGTACTTATTTTTAAAATTCTCAAAATATCTTGAATGTGTTTTGATTTTTTTTAAATACAATTTGATTTGTTAAAAAAAAATTACATAAAGTCTATATCAAATAATACAAGAAACAAGTAATACCAAATTGGCTCTTAGTTTTTGAAAGTTAATGTAATTAAATTTCTTTTTTATCTTTGTATTTTTCTAAATATTTAATTTATCTAATTTTTTATATATTTTATTAATTTATATTATAATGGTGTGTTTGTCGCATGTCGATGTCCTATTTTTTTAAAAATAGACGTGTCCCATATTCTTGTTCCTATCTCCATATCTGTGCAATATAGGTTTCATAGCTAAGTGAAGTGCAAGTATTTACTTCTCATACATGTGATAATTATTTTGTGCTTCTAGTAGATTTTTTGAGATTTTTTCCATAACTCTTCCTTCTTTCGTTAGAATCTCATTGAGTGCATATTTTGAGTGCAAGCCTAGACTCAAACATTTTATAAAGGTTGGGCAAAGGTAGGACCTGTCTTATTTATCTTTCTCTTACGAATAAGACCACTTAATGTTTCTTATTGTCAAACTTTTAGATGGCTTTAATGAGTGGATTAAGAGGTTCATTAGATACATAGAGGCTACAAATAAACTATGGGCGAGCTTCATGAAACTTACCTAGCTAATCACATATCATGCTTGAGGTCAATCCTTCGGATCTATTTTTATATCTCCGCCACCAACTATAAAGCCTAAATATGGTAAGCTTCTCTTCTCAGAATTGTAGTTTTCTAAGTTGAGGACACGTAGGTTGTTTTAGGAGACTAAACACCTTTTCCACATACTCGAGATGTGCCACCTACATCCAACTATATATATAAGGATGTTATCTGGATAGATTATCACATACTTCTTTGTGAATGGCCTTAAAAGATAATTAAGTAGATGCATAAATATCATCAGTGCATTGTAGAGGCTAAATGACAACACCATCCACTTTAATAATCCCTGGTCGATTATAACTGTGATCTTCCATTTATCTTCTTCCTATGTCAAACATTGTGATTGTCTATTTTCAGATCTATCTTGATGAAACTGAGTCATGCTTCAACCGATCGAACAAGCTATCCACTCTCAAGTGTGGGTATCAGTTTTTCTTTGTGGATTTGTTCAGTGTCCAGTTGTCGGTGCACATGTGCTAGCCATCTTCTTTCTTCTTCACCATCTAAATTGGACATCTGCAAAGTGAACTACTTGGCTTGATTTAGTGTAGTAACTTCTCTTTTCTCTTCTTCTCGATAGGAGGTTTGTCGTTCTTGTTCTTGTTCTTCCTTTTGATCTCCATAACAAATATGTTAATTTGGCATGGATCTTTAATGTGGAAAAATAATAGCTCATTGAAGTTATGCAATTGCTATGTACTTCATCAGCACATATGCATCTTCAAATAATACACCAATTATTAGGGCTTATCTTTTAAACTGTGTAATGTAATTTTTTACATTATGATCTTGTTACTAGCATAATACATGTCATTTCCTTCATCTTTTTTTAATAACCTATAAAGTCAAATTATTGGCTAGCAATTTCTTGAATTTTAGGAGATGTATTAATGCCCAAACTCAAATGACTATTCCATAAGTCAAAGTGTAGTTGGTGATATTTAGTGGAGCAGATGAACTTTCTTATAGGAAGGATGCCCATAATGACTACAATTGGTCTCCATCTGATCTACCTAGACATCTGGTTTCTCCTCATCCATTGCTCCTTTAAAGATAGTAATGTTGATGACTGCCTCTAGCTTTTAGGGTTAATATCTCAGTCTAAATAAAATCTCCAGATCTACATCTTCGTAGTCATCTTATTGCCTCCTCCAACTCTCACTGGTTTCCTCTTGCTAGATCTTGCAAACAATTTTTTCTTGATTTCTTAATATGGTTCTAGCCTTGTACCGAAGTTTTCTTAGTCATCATCTCCGTCTTCATAAACCTCTGTTATTGAAGATGCACAACTTGAATCTAGTTTTTGGACCGTTTTTCTTGGTTGGTTGATGCCTTGGTTTCTTGATGTTTTTAAGGGACAAGAATGGTTCATCTTCTTGTAGTCATTCTTTATCAACACCATGCACCTAGGGTTCTCTTTAAGCCTAGCACTTTGATATGAAATACTTAATCTATGAGCTGCCATGTCAAAGAGGCCACACAGCACGAAGCCAGATGTATTAGGGAAATGGCGTGGAGCAAAGATTTAAAAAATTAGTTTTATTGATGGAGAAAACTTGTAATTTCTAAAAATATAAAAATATATCAAAGTTCCTCTTAAAATTTTAACATAATTTTCACATACCCTGAAAATGATCAAATCTATTTGTACAAAACTCATTATTTTATAAGAATCAATTTCATATGCATAAGTATATATATTACTATATTGCATTCATATAACTTAATTATTAATCAAGTTATTTAAGTCTAAATTTTAAATAAATTTATTATTTAAGCATTTGATTACTGTAGATATAATTATTGTCCATAGCATATCTCAAACCCACTAAATTAGGCATTCAATAATAGCCTTTAAGATTTTCATTGATACTAAGATTTTTAATATTATAAGTGCTTATGCTCCTCAAGTAGGTTTAGATATAAGGTCTAAAGATAAATTTTGGAATAACTTAGAAGACTTAATACAAATGATACCTCTTGAAGAAAGAATTTTTATTGGAAGAGAATTAAATGGACATGTCGGTAGAGTGGTTAAAGATTTCAGAAATATTCATGGTGGCTAAGGTTTTGGAGTGACTAATGAAGAAGTTATAGTCATTTTAAATTTTATTTTAGCGTATGATTTTATTATTACTTATACTTTATTCAAAAAAGAGATGAGCATCATATTACTTATAAGAATGGATATAATAAAACACAAATTGATTATTTTCCTATGAGAAGAAGAGATCGCCGAGATTATAAAGATTGTAAGGTCATTCCAAACGAGGATTTAAATACCCAATTTCGTTTATTAGTTTTAGATTTTAAGATGAAGAGTTGTAAATTAACGAATACTAGGACTCATTATCGTAGATTTAGATAGGGGAACCTAAAAGACACAAATATAAATATTTTTATGAGTAAGATTCAATATTTTAAAATTTGGGAGGTTTATGAAGAAGCAAATGTTATGTGGGATAAAGTAACAAGTAATATTAAATAAGTAACAAAAGATATACTTGGAGAATCAATAGGAAAAAAAATTGTATAAATAAAAATAGTTGGTGGTGCAAGAGAAGATAAAATATAAGAAATTATGTTATAAGAATTGGTTTAACTATAAAAGCTTAAAATAATTGAGAAAAATATCAAACGGTTAGCAAGAAGTCTAAATAAACAACCTGTGACGCTAAAAATTCAGCTTTTAATGATATTTATAATAGATTAGATACTAAGGAGGATGAAAAATATATGCATAAACTAGTCAAACAAAAAGATAAGAAAAGTAAAGATTTAACTCAAATAAGGTGTATTAAAGATGAAAATCAAAAAGTGTTTTTCTTAGAAAAAGATATCAACCTAGGTGGGTGAATTATTTTGATAAATTTTTTAATGAAGTTTATGAAAATACGATCGACCTTATTGATCTTAATATCGTTAATAAAAATAAAACGTTTCATTTTTACCGTCGCATTAGTAAAAAAGAAGTTGTGGAGGCTTTAAAGAAAACCAAGCATTGAAAATCTGTAGGATCTGATGATATCCCAATTTAAGTGTGGAAATATTTAGGTGATTTGGGAGTTTCTTAGCTTACTAAAATTTTTAATTTTATTTTAAAAACTAAAAAGATGCCTGAGGAGTGGAGGAAGAGTATTTTGGTCCCCATTTTTAAGAATAAAGGGGATGCACAAGAGTGTGTCAATTATAGAGGTATTAAGTTGATGTGTCATACATTAAAATTATGGGAGAGGGTAATTGAACATAGGTTAAGACGTACTACAATGATTTGTCATAATCAATTTGGATTTATGTCGGGCATGTCTACTATGGAAGCTATACATTTATTGAGAGCTTTTGATGGAGAAGTTCTGAGATAATAATGAGGATCTACTTTTGATGTTTATTGATTTAGAAAAGGCTTACGATAAGTTTCTAAGAGATATCCTTTGGAGAGTTCTTGAGAAGAAATGTGTTGATATGACTTATATTCAAGTCATTAAAGATGTGTATGCTAGAGTTGTTACTTGTGTTCGAATTGAAGGAGGATTGACCAAATATTTTCCTATTTCTGTTGGATTACATCAGGGATCGGCTTTAAGCCCATTTCTTTTTGCTTTAGTTATGGATGGTCTTACTGGACTTTTACAGGAGGATGTACCTTGGTGTATGCTTTTTGCTGATGGTATCCATTTTGTGGATAAGACGAGAGAAAAAACCCAGGAAAAACATGAATTACAGAGGTCTACATTGGAGTCTTAAGGCCTTCATTTGAGTAGAACTAAAACTGAATACATGGAATGTAATTTTATTAGTATCAATTCTAGTGACAGAAGTGTAACTTTGGGTGGTCAAATTATTAAAATGTGTGAACAATTTAAATACCTCGGGCTTGTTGTTCAAAGTGATGGTGATATATATGAGGATGTTAATAGTGGTATTCAAGTTGGTTGGTTGAAGTGGCGGAATGCTTCGGGCCTTTTGTGTGATAGAAAAGTAACGCTTAGACTGCAAGAAAAAAATTATAAGAGGGTGGTGGGACCTACAATGCTCTATAGTGTTAAATGTTGGCCTTTAAAAGAGAAGCATAATACTAAGTTAAGTGCTGTCGAGATGAGAATGATTAGATGGATGTGTGGATTTACACTTAGAGACAATGCGAAATGATTGTATTCGTGATAGGGTTGGTTTAGCTCCAGTGACAAACAAAATTAGAGAAAGTCGTCTTAGATGGTTTGATCACATTAAACGTCGACTATCTGACGATTCGATTAGGAGAATAGATATTTTAGATTTGACTTATGTTAAGAAAAACAGAGGTAGACCTAGGAAGACTTGAGCATATTGTATACAAATGATTTTAATTTATTAGAACTAAATGCAAATATGACACTAAATAGGACGCAATGGAGAAAAGGATTCATGTAGCCGAACCCACATAGTGGGATTAAGGCTTTTTTGTTGTTGCTGTTGTTGTTGTTGTTGTTGGGTGATTTAGTAAGGGATGACTGTGATGAGTCTGAGTTGCTATTAGTCATTCTTTACCATGTCATCCTTTACTAAATCGCCAGTTGCATTGCTAACTTAGGAGGATGTACCTTGGTGTATGCTTTTTGCTGAGGGTATCCTTCTCGTGGATAAGACGAGTGAAAAAGCCCAGGAAAAACTTGAATTATGGAGGTCTACATTGGAGTCTAAAGGCCTTCATTTGAGTAGAACTAAAACCGAATACATGGAATGTACTTTTAGTAGTAGTAGTTCTAGTGACAGAAGTGTAACTTTGGGTGATCAAATTATTAAAAGGTGTGAAAAATTTAGATATCTCGAGACTGTTGTTCAAAGTGATGGTGATATAGATGGGGATGTTAATAGTAGAATTCAAGTTGGTTGGTTGAAGTGGAGGAATGCTTCAGGCCTTTTGTGTGATAGAAAAGTACTGCTTAGATTGAAAGGAAAATTTTCTAAGAGGGTGGTGAGACCTGCAATGCTCTATGGCGTTGAATGTTGCCTTTAAAAGAGAAACGTAATGCTAAGTTAAGTGTTGCTGAGATGAGAATGATTAGGTGGATATGTGGATTTACACTTAGAGACAAAATGCAAAATGATTATATTCGTGATAGGGTTGGCTTAGCTCCAATGAAAGACAAAATTAGATAAAGTTGTCTTAGATGGTTTGGTCAATTAAACGTCGACCATCTGATGATCGGCTTAGGAGAACAAATGTTTTAGATTCGACTTGTGTTAAGGAAGGCAGAGGTAGACCTAGGAAGGCTTGGACTTATTGTATAAAAAATGATTTTAATTTATTAGAACTAAATGAAAATATGACACTAAATAGGACACAATGGAGAAAAAGGATTCATGTAGCCGACCCCACGTAGTGGGATTAAGGTTTTGTTGTTGTTGTTGTTCGGTGATTTAGTAAGGGATGACTGTGATGAGTTTGGGTTGCTATCAGTCATTCTTTACCATGCATCCTGTGCTAAATCGCCAGTTGCATGGCAAACTTAGTGTATTTGAGATTTCTGCTATACTATAATAATTACAGCTACATAAATTAAATGCTGAAGTAGTATTATAGCCAAAGTATCCTTTTTTCTATTTCCATTCCCATAACTTCACCTGGCAGCAAACAGAGTGCTATGTGGAAGAGTATGACGTGAGGGAGAAGTGGGAAAGCAAGAGCTAGAGTTTTGATCTATAGGAAAATTTTGATTTTTGTATTTTTTCCCCCATGAGCTGAGTTTGTTTTAAGGACCATAAGCTTAAAGGTTTGTGTGAGGAGAAACTATTTTGAGATAAAAAATATTTTTAAGACTTTTTAATTTAGTTTTGTGCTGTTAAATTAAGAATTTATATTAAATTGAGGAAATTATTATTATTATGAAAGAGAAAAACTTTCAGGTGATAGTAATAAAGAAATTCCTTATGAGAAGTGTAGAACACAGCTATGGGGAAGAAAAATTAATTCACTTAATTATTCCAATGTGGGGTACATATATAATATTGGGAAACAAATCTCTCCTAACTTATAAAAATACCAAATATATCTAATCTAAAATTGACATGGAAATAATTCTAAAATAAAAATAACAAAACATAAATAGGAAGAGAATATAATAAACTGAGTTTCCAAAACTATCTCCCTATTCAATCTTCCATGATAGGTAAGTGGCCAACTGACCTACCCAAGGAAGCGACCGGTTACTTCATGATTTTTCACACTCCCTCTCAAGTTGGGTCGTAGATATTTTAGAGGCCAAACTTGATATTGAACTCTGAGAAGGAACTTAAAGGAAGAGCTTTGGTGAAGACATCGACAACTTGTTGGCGTGTTGGGTTGTAGCTCACTTGTATAATTCCACCATTAACCTTTTCAGAAATGAAGTGCATGTAAACTTTAATATGATTGGTCCTGTTATGATGAACAAGAGTATTGACAATACTTATAGTTGCTTGGCTGGACAAACATATTTATATGCTTATTAGAGGTACACCCTAATTCCCTTGATAATTTTTTAATCCAAGTCCCTTCATAGATTCCCAAGCCGAGTGCACTATATTCTGATTCTACACTGCTTCTAGAAACAACAACTTGTTTTTTTCTTCTCCATGTAACCAAATTTTCTCATAAATAGTAGTAAACTGTCGCTGACCTTTTGTTTGTGAGTTCCTTAGCCTAACTTGCATGAATATAGACTTCTCTCTGTCTTTTATTTTCTAAAAAATTAATCCGTAACCAGTAGGCTTCTTGAGAAATCGTAGAATCATGTACACCATCTCCAAATACTCTTCATTTTGACCATTCATGTGTTGACTCATAATACTTATAAAGTATACAATATTTGTCCTAGTATGTGACAGATGAGTTTTCCTACCAATCTTTGGTATCTTTCTTTATCCATAGATATATTTTCTTCTTCTTTGTTAGACTTCTAGTTGGGTTCCATTGGAGTATGAACAGGTTTACAACCAATTATCCCCGTTTTCTTTAGTAGATCTAGGATGTATTTTCTCTGTGTATAATAGTGCATTTCTTGGACCTTGTTACCTCCAAACCTAGAAAATACTCATGTTTTCAAACTCAGTAGCAGACACTTCTTTGATTTTAAGAATTTTTTTCTTCATCACTAGTAAGAATCATATCATTCACATGTATGATCAATACAACAATCTCACCTCTCCGAGTGTGTTTTATGAATAATGTGTGATTAGTCTGACTTTGAAAATATCCATTAGATTTTGTAGTTTTAGCAAACTTTTCAAACCATGCCTTTGACAATTGTTTAATCTCATAGAGAGACCTTATGAGTTTGCATACTAGGTGTTTGTGGAAATCATTTTCAAGTCGTGGTGGTATCTTCATGTACACTTCCAGATCTCTTTTCAGAAAGACATTTTTTATGTCAATTTAATGTAGTCAACATTCTTTGTTAGCTGCCGCTGAAAGGAAAACTCTGATAGTATTCAATTTGACAACTGGTGTGAAGGTCTCTTATTATTCAATCCCATATGCTTATGTGAAACTTTTACAAATGGCTTGGAATCTCTCAATATCCCCATCAACTTTGTATTTGATGTCGAACACTCATTTGCATAAAATTAGTTTCTTATTTTGAGGGAGTTTAGTGTTATTTCATGTGTCAGTATATTTTAATGCTTGAATCTCATCTTCGACTGCTTTGGCCCATTATGAATTTTCAAGTGCTTCATGAACAAAATTAGGAATCTATGTACTATCAAGGCTAGATAACACTACATAATCTTGAATTGGGTATCTAGTACAATTTCTATTGTCATCAACATCAGAAGTTGAACGTGATAACTCCTGAGTATTAGACTCCTCACCAACAATTTTAGGTAATTGTGGACTTGAGTTTTGGTTGGAGAAGTTATGCCTTTGCAATTTGTCTACTTCCTAATCAAGATTTTTCTTTCTCTGTGTACACACAGTTTTTTGTTATGGACTTCAAATTGGGTTGGTTGGATATTCTTATCAAAGGTATGAGGGTTAGGCAAAGGAGTGAAAAGAGTATGTTGGGTTGCCATATAGGTGTTAACAAATGCATCAAAAAATTGAGGTTTATTTGAACTCTTCTCTTGAAAATTAGATTTGGGGTAGTAGGGTTGATTTTTAAAAAACATGACATAAATGAAGTTGTATTTTTTGGTATTAGAAGAGTAACACTTATATCTCTTTTTGTTGGAGGCATACCCACAAGAAAATATACTTGATAGATTTAAGGTCAAGTTTGGTATTAGTTTGGGAATGAACATAAACAAATGATACGCACCTAAAGATTTTAAATAGTATGGTAGAAGTGAAAGCTCTGATGTGATAATATGTAACCATCAAAATATAGAGTGATGTTTTAAAGTTAAGTACCTCACTAGGTATTCAATTGATAAGATATGTTGTAGCAAGAAGTGTTTCCTCACAAAAATGTTTTAGAACTTGATGAAAAATATAATTGAGCGGGATATCTCAAATACTGTTGTATTCTGTTTCATTCAACTTTCACCAAACTGTATCACCAAATTTTGATCGTGGAGGAAGCAATACTTTCACCAAATTTATTCTTATTGATGCAAAGAGGGGTATAAATAACTATTACAAGACTTACTGGTAAGGAAAACAATAAAAACAGAATACAACAGACAAGAAAAGGAATAATAACAAATATAAGAGGCAGTTAATCTCTCTAATTAAGGAAAAAAATAAATAGAGATTCATAAAATCCTTCATACAATTTATAATACCTCAAATATAGAATTATAACAAATATAGAATATAATCATCATTATTTACGAGATCTTTCAACATCTTTTATATCATATAAACAATACCACCATTTTAACTTTTAAAAACTGAAATACACCTTTTCATGTATAGCCAAAGTGGTATATATGTAAAAATTGAAATTTTGGTTTTAGATATATAAATGCATAAGAGTTGAATGGTATGCATGTAAATCTTTCTAAGTACCATTGCAATCCAATGGAGATGCCATTTTAACCAGAAAGGGGTACTCCAGCTGCGACATTAATTGTAGCTCTTTCAGATGTATGTACACAGAAACATAATTTTAAGGTTACTAAAATAGCTTAATCCCCTCGTAGAAGAACTCTCCACCCAAACTTGACTTGAGAGAGGGATGGAGCGTTATTACCCACCAAGCATCTATACATGGCTACCCTTTTAAGTCAATGGCACGGGTAATGCATTTAGCTTTTAACTCTTTTGTAGCTTGTTTCTTATCCTCTAAAGCTTCTTAACTTCTAATTTTTTTAGTTTTTCTGCAAATGTATGCAGTAAAACAATGCTGAAGTTCGGCTTTAGGTTTGCTTTCTGAAAAGTTCTTGTGTTGGATAATTGCCATTTTCTTGTATCCTTTTATGCATCAGTTCAAATTTTATGCCTCGTACATGAAATGTTATCAGATCATTCTTTTTAGAGTCAGGTCTCAGCCAATAAGATGTCAGATGTCTTCCTGGTTTGCAGGCTCTATAATCAAATAAAACCTGCCTGTGATTTCTTTTGAAAAGTTTTACAGTATCGTAAGTGACATTTTGGGCATGCAATTTACCAATTGTTTATCAGATTGAAATTGTTTATGCTTACTACATTTATGTCTTACAAACTCAGCCTTCTGTGATTATGAGCATTTTGGTTGCCGTTCTCTAAATTGGTTTCTTGGGGCTAAGATATTTCTTCGCTTTATCAATTAAATTTTTAAGAGGGAAGTCAACTAGAATGGTTCTGAATTAATGAGCTATTAAAAATTGTTTAAACCAACATAAACAGAAAGGATTTCTCATTATTGCTTGTTAACCCTCGACAATATGAAGTAGTTGGGTTCTCTGAGTCTAAACTGAGTGCAGACTTGATAGTTTCTACAGAGTTTTGTACTTCTGGAGCAGTGAGACAATCCTTTACTACAAAAGCTTTTGTTTCATGCTGATTGGTTGTCATACTTGTTATTTTAAAAATTAGATCAGATAGGATGGTTGAACCAGTTCACCATGAACCAGCCCTCAAATCAATTTAGTCCAATTGAAAACCAGATTTATAGAGATAACCGGCGTCAACTCGTAAAAATTAGCAGTCAGACCTCTCACCCGTAAAACTAGGAGTGGTTGCACTAGTTTGACTAGAAATTGCAATAGAGAGTTGGTGTTGGAATGTGATATTTTCTTAACTTCATATATATGGACTATATTTGATGATACATAATATATAGACATATCTATCAATTATTTATAATCATTATTAGAAATCTTATCTTATTTAAATGATTTTAATAATTTAAATAATATTTATATCATCACGCGTGAAGCCCGATTGGATCCTAGCTGGATCTTTCGTTCCACTAATTCAATGCCCAGTTTTAAACATTTCCTGTCCTATTGAACTATCATGCCGGTTTCTAGACATAATCTACAGTCTGAAGGGTCTGTAAATTCCTTGACCTGAATATTTTCCTTATGATAATTTGGTCTTACAGCATGTATAACCTTCTAATGAATGTATTGGTGCAATCATAAATGAAATTTAATTTGATTATTTTGTATTTTACTACATATAATTCATTTGCATGCTGCATTCTGTTGTTTGTTCAGGGCCACCTGATGCAGATGACAGTAATGGTTCCCCCCTCCTTCCCCAAGGAACTCCAGTTCCTAAACAAGGAAGACCGGCTGCTTCGTTGGCTTATCGTTAAACACAGGAATACAGTATATGGGCTGGAGGCCATCAATGACGACGAGGGGAAAGATGAGCTGAGCTTGTTTGGTCCCGGCAGCTTATATAAAAAGACGGTTGAGGATGACGATGACGACGACGACGATGATGATGATGAAGAATATGAACAATGATAGACTTGTATGTATTTTCAGAATGCAAGCATAGTTTTTTACTCGTAGAAGCATATAAATATTCGGAAGTCTTACGTGCATACCACTCAATTCCTATGTATTTACGTATCTAACACCTAAGTTTCAATTTATATATATATGCTATCTTCCCTATGCATGAAAAAGATGTATTCCATATTTCAAGAGTTAAAAAATGGAGGAATTTTCATCTGCTATGAAAGATTTTGGTCATATAAACTTAAAAATATAATTTTTAAGTGTTTGATATGGAAATACATAGGAATTGGGTGGTATATATGTAAATGACCCATATATTTCATTTGCTGAAAACTCACATTCCTCAATAGACATTCCTGACTAATCCTAATCTCTGAGCTCTTAATTCTGGCATCATTATATTTGCAACATATTGAATTTCTTCATATATATATATATATGGAGTCTGCTTTTATAGATTATTAAAAGAAAAATTTCATGTAAATTGGGGAGATGGTGAAATGAAATATTGGCTTTCTGTGCCTCATAAATTTCATGTAAATTGTAGTTGTGGGGCTCTTTATAGGCTGTAATATTCCCAGTCCCCACATCTTGTCTTTGCCTTTGTTCGCTTGCTCATGTACAGGAAGAGTCACGGGCATGCCAAAATGGCCTAAACAAACCTTGAAAATTAGCCCATCTCCTTTCCTATATATATATATATACATCACTCACATGCACGCCATTGCTTGTTGTGGGGGTTTTGTCGCAATGGTTCATTATTTGCAGCTGACAAAACAGAAATATTGTGAGGGGGTTTACTCTGCAAATATGATAAAATTAAAGGGGCCAGATTTAATAGGCAACTGCTAGAATTATAGAGCTCGTGTTCGATTCGTTCGCTAAGTTAACGAGCCGAACACGAATATTTTTTTTGTTGTGCTCGATATATAAATGAGCCGAACACGAGCAAAGATTTGTTTGTTCGTATATAAGAATAATTATAATTCTTATCAATATGTTATTTTTGCAAACTCTAAACCGCACGAGTGAATCGAACAAGTAATTAGGAAATTTTGAAAGGATGCTAAAGAAAAATAGTTCAGGCAGCATAGAAATATAAATGAAATAATAATTATGATTACAGTATTTTTGAGAATTGATTTTAGTCGTAAAAAAATGAATTCGACTTAAATGGGGGAAAACATTACGTTCGTCATTCAGGCATGCGAATGATGGTGTAAATTGTATTGTATCGTGTGTCTGGCAGTATGGTGCGATCCACATCTTTGACCGCACATTTGTTTTACGAGACATAGATAAGGAGGCTTCACTCCTATCTTTTAAGGTCCTGACTTATATTTTATATAGGGGCAAAATTACATAAAGATCTTCGCAAATTTGTTATTTACAAATGAACAGTTCCTGTTACATCATTTTTTTTTAAATTCTACTCAAAATTTTTAAATTCTCAATAATCAATTCGGTGTTTTAATCCATAAATATTGATATTTTGAATGCTTTCTAAAAAATTATTAAAAAAATTGAATAATTTTTTTATTATATAGTCTTACAAATAGCCAACGGGCAAAACTATAGACCATGTGATTAGGGTTGTCAAAAATGCTCGTTGTTCGAGAATAGTTCGTGCTCGGTTCGTCAATGAGTTCGTGTTCGATTCGTTCGATAAGTAGACGAGACGAACGTGAGCAATTTTTTTGTGCGGTTAGTTAAACGAACCAAACACGAACAGTGATGCGTTCATTCGTGTTTGAATCGTTATTGTTCGACATATAAAATAATTTAAAATTATATATATATATATATATATATACATATA
>NEWO01000320.1:690476-788099 GCA_003013225.1 Phalaenopsis aphrodite | reverse complement strand
TAGCCCAATTTTAATAAAAAAATAAAACTATAAAAATGAGATTAAAAATATTTTAAAAAAAAATTATTCGAACGCTTGGTCTGATTTTCACATTACGTTGAATTTTAGCATTTATACGTTGAATTTTAGCATTTATGATCAATTAAGCTTTCCCTAGCCGTCCTCTCACAAGTCATGTTGTGTCTAACTCCTGTAAAACTGAGAGTTATGCATCTTCCTCTAGTTCCTATTCGCTCATCAAGTCAAGTAGTTGAAAAAAAATCCTCCTTTCCTCGTCCAGTCGAGCAGCAAAATTAAGGGAATTTCTTACGATTTTGTTCATGAAGTATGTCTTCTCGATTCAAGTTTCACAATCTCATCCTGGTCAAATATGACATGACCTCATGATCCTTAGAAGTACCCTCTAGATCTGAGCCTACATACTCACTAACCACTGTACCTAACAACTCATCTCACCTAGTCACTAACCATAAACTGCATAACAAGAACTTTCTTCAATGCTCACAGTATGTCTACTGTAGAGAAAAATTGGACTTCTCAAAAGACAAATTTTGGCTCTTGAAATGACATTCTAAATACCTAGCCAAGAAAATTGACGACCACTTAGTTATGTCATGATTAAGAAATTCCATGATCACGCAAATTTGAAAAAAAATCCTTGCTTTATAGGACAACCAAGAGACTATGGGAAGCTGCATGGGAAACCTATTTTAGCACTGAAAACTCAAAGTTATTTGAGAGTAATACCGAACTACATGATTTATGAGAAGGGGAATTAAGTGTTGCTCAATTTTTCAATACTCTTACACTTACTGGCCGCAACTGGACATGTATGAGATTTATTTTTGGAAACGCCCCAACGATTTTTCTTTGTATAGAAAGATTATTGAATAAAAGAGGACCATCAAATTTCTTCTTGACCTCAATAAATAGTTGGATGAAGTCAGGACATAATAATGAGAACTAAACCTCTTCCTATCATCCAAGAGGCATTTGTAGAAGTTTGAAGGGAGGAAAGTAATACAGACTCAATAATGGTAGCAATCTCACCACACCATTTGTTGAAGGGTTAGCATTGTACTCTCATAGCTCCTCTCAAAATAATAAGCTCAGGAAATGATAACTGTGGTGCAATCAATATAAGAACCTTGATCATGTGAAGAAAACAATACGAAATTACACATAAAACCTTTCAATTGAAAGCCATCTAAGGGAAGAAATGATAGAGAGAATCATGCAAATACTATTATCACCATCAACAATAATATAAAGTTCAGTCCATTCACAAGGAAGCAAAATGAGGCACTATAGAAAGTGTAGGGTCATGGTTATTGTTCAGGAAAGCATCAAAATCCTTTACTAGGACATTCATTAGTTCGTCAGCATTCCAATGTATCTTACCCCAAGTTCTTATTGATCAGAGCAATAAAAAGACACTTGAATAGTTGACTCTGGAGCTTAAGATCATATGATGGGATACAACAATGTCTTCAAAATTTACAACTCATGCCCTAGTCTCCATGTAATTGGAATAGCTCACAGTTCATTCTCACCATTAGCAGGAACATGATCAGTTGAATTGATAAATGACCTTCACCTCTACTTAATTTTTTATATTCTAAAATTTTATTGTAGTATGCTCTTAATAAACAAACTTGCTTGTGAATTAAAATGTGTGACTAAATTTTAATCTTTTTTTTTTATTTTCAACCAGTGAATTTTGGAAAATTGATTGATAGTGTTGAAATGCATGTTTAGAATTAATCTCATCAGTGGGTAAATTCATCTGTCAAATTATATTTTTGAGTATAGTTCAAATTTTCTTATTCTAGTTTCCAATTTTGAGTCCACTTTAGTTGAAAGTAAAGTCATGTCTAGACGGTGTCGTTCTCATCATTCAAACTTTCCTTATATTGAAAAAAAATTTTCACATCTATTTATCAATAAAAAGCCCAATGCTACCAATGTGAAATGCTCCATCTTGTAAAACATATCAACCATGTATACTCTAAACTACAAAACAAGCCTCACATCCTTTTAGTGTAATTCACTTTGATATTTGGGGAACCTCCAAATTTAAAATTATAAATGAGGCACATTGGCTTCTATCATTCATAAAGGATCATACTAAAACTACTTGAACATTTCCTATAAAAGAAAAGTTGATGTTGTCACCATATTTAAGTCCTTTCATTCCACAATCCTTGCCCAATTCCAAAGTGAAATTCAATTAGTTCTTAAAACTAATAATACTAAGGAACATTTTAAGTCCATTATTGGTCCTTTTCTTTCAAGTAGGATATCATCCATATAAGTTCTAATATGGATACTTCTCAACAAAATGGGGTCGTTGAGTGGAACGGCAAACACTTACTTGAGGTGGCCCATGTCATTATAATTTTTAATCATGTGCCTAAATATTTTTTGGGGGAAGCTATACTCACAATCGCATATCTCATAAATAAAAATTATGGTTAAATACAAAAATTTGAAATCCTGTGTAATATTGTTATGGAATCCTAGCTACATGTGCTTCTTTTCTTCCTACTTACCATTGAAAGTATTTTGTTGTTTCGCCTTTGCACACATCATCCAAGACTGCACCAAACTCTATCCTAAATCTCTTCGATGTATATTTTTTAATTATTCTTTAACCAAAAATGATACAAATGCTACTCTCAAATCACTAGAAAAATATATAACTTCATGAATGTCAAATTCTTTGAGAAACAAGCACACTTTTAGATATTTGAAATAGAGAGGAACAACTTGATGGAATATCAAATATGGGATCTTCTCTAAGATATTCAAACTGATTAAAATCTCGTCACTCAAACAACTTAACCAAATTCTACCACTCAACAATCTCCATTTAAGGAACTAAACTCTGTCATTTTACTCTTCAACTTATATCACTGATCAGAAAATTTGTGTCTATACTAGAAGGAAAATAATCGTTGAGCATGTAGATGGCACTATATAGATCAGGGACTGTTAAAAACCTGAACCAAGTCCTCCTAAACCTGATAATCATAATGGTATGAATTTCTTATCTCATGTCCGAAGGTGGACTGATCATTCAATAGAAAGATATGTAGCATATGGAAAGATATTGTCATGTTACATGGCTTTTGTGACAAATCTTGATTGTGCATCGGTTCTCAACTCTATTTAAGTGGCCCTAAAGGTTCTAATATGGAAACAAACAGTTGAAGAATAACATTGGGCTCCAGAAAATAATAACACATGGAGCTTTATAGAGTTACCTCATAGAAAAAAAAAATCTTGTAAGCTGCAAATGAATATTCATCATTTAAGTATAAAAGAGATGTAAGAGTAGAGAGGTTTAATGCCAGGTTGTTAGCTAAAGACTTTACACAGTCATATAAGATTAACCGCTAAGAAATATTTGCACCTATTCTGAAACTCAATACCATTCAGGTTCTACTCTCTTACAACAAAACAAGTTTAATATGTAAATACTTAAGAATTGACCGGTATGCATGTAAATCTTCCTAAACTTCTTTTCTCCAACAAGATTTAAGTTCAAATTTGAGCTCAATTTTAATCAATCAATCAATCAATCTCGAGCTCAACCCAATCCTTGCTCGAATCCCACTTGAATTACTTTCACCACTACTTTAGACAATTTTTATCCCTCTAAAAGGTTTGAATTCTTACTTCATTATAAATAAACCACAAGAGAAAAAAATGGAGCTAAATATACATCATATCTTCACCACGATCCTCCCACTAAGTTCTCCACTCTCCATTTTAAATCAACAACACAGCTCCTAAAGCACTAAACTATTAACATGGCTCCATAAACTAAACATTCTGTCCATTACCTCCGCCAAAGAGAAAGAAGACAACTTTATCTTTATCTTCCCCTCCCTCTCAAAGAGCTCACGAGCTCGCCAACAACACTCTGCTTTCCCTTTCCCTTGTCTCTATCTCCTCCCCTGTTCTCTAAACCCGCCATTAAAAAGCTCTCCTTGGAGCCCCCTCCTTGGACTTTCTAACAGTGTGCTTGGCTGCACGGTCGGATTTACATTAGCTCGTGACGGGAACAAAGGTCACAAGCAACGGTAACGTAAATCTAGCAAATTCGTCTCCTTAAATTCATCACTTAAATCCTGTTAAAACAGTGCTGCCAAACACCCCCTAAAAAATGAAACTTGGAGCCATCACAACAACGATAGCGGCAGCGCTGCTGCTTGCTCTGCTGCTGCTGCCGCCAGCGGCGGCGGAGGAGGTGGAGAGCTGCGCAGGAATAGTGCCGATGAGAAGCAGAAGGGAGGTTATCTCCATTGAGCAATTTGGAGGAGTTGGGGATGGAAGAACAGATAATAGTTGGGCATTTCGGAAGGCTATGTACAGAATTCAGCACCAGAGGAGACGAGGTGGCACGCTTCTCTATGTTCCTGGAGGCGTTTGGCTTACTGGATGCTTCAATGTTACTAGTCATATGACTCTCTATCTTGCTAGAGGAGCTGTGATTAAGGCCACACAGGTCAATTTTTCCTCTTCTTTTTCTTCTCATATAAATCAAAGTGTCAAAAATATGATCATATTTTAATCTCAGAGTTTATAGAAGTATCAAAATAAAGTCAATATACTAACTATAGAAGACTGTTAGGTGCTATCTGGCAAAGGGTTGAAGGTTCGATTCAGGTATGATTTATGCGGAATCTTGCCAGACGGTCATTTTGGACAAATGCCGTAAATTTAAATATCACGGGTTTCAACTGTAATTCCCACAATCGGTGGATTTCACTTTGTGCGCTTCAAATTTAAGGCGGAGCTTGGTAACTGCCAAACTGTTTCATTGGATTTATAAGATTTACTAAATTTGTTTCTAGATAGTTTTCGGATTTAACTCATTCAAGATTTAGTAAATTTTGATTTTAGGAGATTTTCTAAATTCTAGTAATTTAAATTTGAGTTGTGATAAGTCAGTACTTTAAGAGAAAATATTTATCTTCGGAAAAAATATTGCGTTCGGAGTCCGAACGTTGATAACAGACGCAAGCTACGTCCGGACAATAAACGCAATACATTGACGAAGAGGAGGAGAGAGAAAACAACCGCCTCCGGTGTATCGTGTATGCTGTCCGGACGTAACTTGCATCCGTTGTCTGCGTCCAGACTCCGAACATAATATTTTTTCGTACTTTAAAGCTCGATTTTAAAATAATTTGGAATTGTTTTTGACGCATACAAATTTTGTGACTGAAGATTTAAAATGAGTTTATTTGCAGGATACTGAGAGGTGGCCATTGGTGGAGCCTTTGCCATCATATGGGAGAGGGAGGGAGAGACCTGGAGGGAGGTATGCCAGCTTCATTCAGGGTTATGGGCTTCGTGATGTCATTATAACAGGTAATTTCTCTATTTATTATTATTATTATTATTTTATTAATTATATCGATATGTTGGTCTTATCATTGATTCTATAAACTTAAAGAATCATTTTAATCAACTCATTCAGATACAAACAAATCAAATTAAATACATATATATATACAGAACAAAATTTGGTAGGATTGGTTTTTTGTCCTGTAGATATAATTTATAGTGAGCTGTTCATGTGGAAATCATTCTATTAATCTGACATACGTGGCTTGTTTCAGAATGCCAGATTATTGACCTGTCATTCGCTCAAAGATTGATTTAAATTTCGGCTCGAATCGAGATTTGATCGAAATAAACGAACTAAAATCGATTCTTTTTCAAACTGATTTTGAGCCAAGCAAAGCTCATTTCGAAATTGGATCGTTAAGGGTCCTAATAATATTAGGACTATGACTTTCACGATTTTAGCTTAATGCTCGTTAGTCACTCGAAAATTGCACGAACATGATCTAGCAAGTGCAAGAATGGATAACATTTTATAGATTTATCATCCTAGATAAGGCATGAGCTAGATCTTGCTTCATAAAGCTTAATTGTTTGGTTCAACAATCAATGTTATATATGCTGCATGTTTCAGACTGGCAATGAAACATGTTTCGCTGACATTGTAGGAGAAAATGGAACAATTGATGGCCAAGGTGGAGTATGGTGGGACATGTGGAGACAAAGAACTCTTGGCTTCACAAGGCCAAATCTCATTGAATTCATGCATTCCACTGACATCCACATCTCCAATGTTATCTTCAAAAACTCCCCATTCTGGACCATCCATCCAGTTTACTGCAGCAATGTTGTCATAAGATCAGTTACTGTTTTGGCTCCACATGACTCTCCCAACACTGATGGCATTGACCCAGGTGATTTTGTCAACTTTATTCTTCATTTATGATTAGAAATGATATCAAAGACATTAAAATGAAGATAAAGTAATAATAATAAACAGAGAGCAATTCTGTCGCTCATGATTTATGTTTCATGTAAATTTATTGTGAAGCATATATCTCCCATGCAAGTTCTGTTCTGAACTTGGGGAGATTAAGGTAAATTACTTGTTTCTTTTGAGGAAGATTTACATACATACCTTTGAAGTTGTATCTATTTACATATCTATCACCTAAACTTTATTCCTTGCATCATACCATTGTATCTATGCATGAAACATGTATTTCACCTTTTTATAAGTTAAAATAGTGTGCTTTTTGATCTGAAGTGAATGATTGTGGTGGTATAAATATAAGACTCAAAATTTAGGCCTTAGATATGTAAATACATAAGAATTGGGTTGTAGGTACATAAATGCTTAATCTTTCACCAGAACATATTGAGGTTCTAGAGTAATATCTAGTCTTTCACGAGAATATATTGTCGTATTCGTGATATTAGAGTGTTATTGTGATGATATTCATCAGAACAACATCACAATACCATTCAAATACCATCAAAACCGCGTGTTTTCACACTTATCCTATCCTCAAGTAATATTCCCTTTCTTCTTTCACTCTCCTAGCTCAAAGGATCATCCTTTACATTCTGAAAACCTAAGAAAAGCAAAAAAAATTGCAGATTCAAGCTCAAATGTCTGCATAGAAGACTCCTTCATCTCCACCGGCGATGACGCAATAGCCATCAAGAGCGGTTGGGACGAATACGGCATCTCCTACGGCCGCCCCTCCACCTACATCACCATCCAAAGAATCACCGCCTCCTCCCCCTTCAGCGCCATCGCAATCGGCAGCGAAGCTTCCGGCGGAATCCAGCACATCCTCATCCACAACATCAACATACATTCCACCGCCATCGCCATCCACATCAAGACCAACGCCGGCAGAGGCGGCTTCATCACAAACGTCACCATCTCCGACGTGCATATGAGCAGAGTGACAGAGGGCGTGAGAATCGTCGGCGATGTTGGAGACCACCCGGACGGCAATTTCAATCCCGGAGCACTGACGAGGGTGGATGGAGTGACGATAAGGGATGTGTGGGGGGTGGGGGTGAGGGAGCCGGGATCCATTGAGGGGATAAAGGATTCGCCTTTTACGCGCATTTGTTTGTCGAATGTGAGGTTGTGGGGAGTTGGGGGAAGGATGGAGAAGTGGAGGTGCGCGGCGGTGAGTGGGGTGGCGGTGGGCGTGGAGCCGTGGCCGTGTGCGGAGCTTGTGGGGACCTTGTCCATGGGGTTATGCTATTGACAAGATATTTGGTACGGAGTTCGCATGCATGTAAATTTTTCTTATAATTATGTTGTATGTCGTTGTGCTCGTGTATACAATGATGTACGATATATTATAAAAGAAATCTATCTGCGAACTGAATTTCATAGGTACCATTAGTTTTAGATTTACTTCTTTGGCACTGCTTGTTTTACGTGTGTTTTTTATGCTTGATGAATGCTTTTGATTGTAAGCCTTTGTTTTCGTGGCATTTACATGCATGTCACCAAATTCTTATAAATCCAATATAACAACATTAACAGCAACAAGCATTTATCCACCACTTTGTGGGGTCAGCTGTATTAATCATTTTTCTCCATTGTGTTCTATTGAGTGTTATATGTTCATTTAATTCTAACAAATTAGGATCATGATTTATGCTACATGCCCAAGTCTTTTCAGGTCTACCTCTTACTTTCGTAAAATAAGTTGAATCTAAAGCATCTATTCTCCTAATTGGATTATCTAATAGTCAATGTATAATGTGACCAAACTATCTAAGATGAATTTTTATAATATTGTCTTCCACTAGAGCTGCACAAAACCTTTCACGGATACATTCATTTTACATTTTGTCTCCATGTGTTAAGTCACTCATCCACTTAAGTATTCTCATCTCAACAACACTTAGTTTCATGTTTCTCGTTCTTTTAAAGGTCAACATGCTATGCCATTAAGCATTGCAAGTCTCACCAACATTTTATAAAGTTTTCCTTCAAGTTTAAGTGGTGTTTTTATATTATACAATAGACCCGACACATTCCTCCACTTCAACCATCTGACTTGAATTCTACTAATAACATCCCCATCTATATCACCATCACTTTGAATAATAGACCCAAGATATCTAAAATATTCACACCTTTTAATGATTTGATCACATATTGTTACAACTAAATCAATAGAACTACTACTACTTAAATTACATTCAATCTATTATGTTTTAGATCTACTCAAACAAAAGCCTTTAGACTCTGATGTAGACATCCAAAATTTTAGTTTTTTCATAAGTCTTTCTCTAATCTTATCCACTAGAAGGATATCATCAACAAAAAACATACACCAATATACATCCTCTTGTAAATGTCCAGTAAGATCATCCATAGCTAAAACAAAAAGATATGAGCTTAAATCCAATTCGTGATATAAACCAATTGAAATAGGAAATTACTTGGTCAATCCTCATTCTATTCAAACACAAATATTAGCCTATTATACATATCCTTAATTACTCAAATATAAGTCATATCAACACCTTTCTTTTTTAGAACTCTCCAAAGAACTCTTAGAACCTTATCACAAGATTTTTCTAAATCAATAAAAATTATACGTAGATCCTCCTTACTTTCTCTTTTTTTCTTCATCAAACCTCTCAATAAATGTGCAGCTACCAAATTACACTTGCCCGACATAAATCCAAACTGATTATGAGAAATCTTCATATCACGTCTTAACATATGTTCAATTACTCTCTCTTATAATTTTAATGAATGACACATTAACTTAATTCCTCTATAATTTGCACACTCTTATGTATCCGCTTTATTTTTAAAAATAGGGATCAAAATACTCTTCCATCGCTCCTCAAGCATCTTTTTAGTTTTCAAAATAATATTAAAAAGTTTTATAAGCCAAGAAACTCCTAATCTTCTAAATATTTTTACATTTCTATTAGCATATCATCATGCCTACTGGTTTTTCACCATTGATTTAAAGTCAATTCAGTTTTTTTTTACAAATGTGACAATAAAATAAAATAAATAAAAAGTTTTATTTTTATTAACGATGTTAAAATTATTTTCAAAAAATCCATTTGAAAAGATTATCAAAATATCTCACCATCTATGTTGAATATTTTTCCCTAAGGAAAGCAGTTTTTGATATTCATCTTTAGTACACTTTAATTGAATTAAATATTTACTTGTCTTCTCTCTTTATTTAGCTTATTTATACATTTATTCTTACCCTCTTTAGTATCCAATCTATTATGAAGGTCACTCTGCAGAATTCTTATCATCATACATTGTTGTTCTCTTAGTCTTTCTACATGTCACCTTAATTTTTTCCCTGTTCTCTAACATTTTATATTTAAACCAATTTTTATAACAAATCCTCTTATATTTTTACCCTCTTTACAAAGGATCCTCCTCGCCCTAGTTCCTGCAAACCAGCTATTTTTATTCATATATTTTTTTACTCTCCAAGTATATATTCTTTACTCCAAACTTGGCATGTTGGCTTGGTCGACCTCACGATCTCTTTGAATGGATCTGCTTCTATGGTATTCTTCTCTTCTAAACTGTTAATACTTCATAAAACCAGTGAAGACACTTTTTTGAGGTATAATATGCATTGAGATCCTTCATCACTAAATTCCTGAAAAAAAAAAATGGATTTTGATTATACTATTATTTTCCATAAATTTTAGATCACTTAATTATATCATTATTAGAAATTTTATACCATTTAAATAATTACTTTTAGGTAATTATAGTTGCTCCTCCATTAATTCATAATTAAACCTCCAAACCCTGGCAACATTTTCCATATTAAATGGCTGCAAAAATTGAAAGAAATAATATCCCATTAGAATTTAGGTCTATCAAAACTAGAATATATAGATTCCTGCACCATCTTGGAGAAAATATTCCGTACAGGCACCGCACGTCCGAACTATTATGCTCGTCAAAGTCAAGTAGAAGGATAATTCAATTCATTATTCTTAGTATTCATGTGTACACAATTAAAAACACAACCTAAAGAATCACATCTCATGACGCGCACTTCTAAATATCTGATATTGCATAAAACCTAGGTTTGTGGTGCCAAAAAAAAATACATATAGAATTTTCTTTCATTTGAACTTTGTTAGATGCAAATTTAATTAGAAAAGCTGATACTTCCCTATGAAATCATCTTGATCGGGCATGAATCTCGTTGCATATTGGGATCAAAAGCTTCAAAAATCAAATAAAAATTGTTCGTACTCAAATTTATGATCACATGATGTGTTTTGATGAGGCAAACCAAATGATATCAAAATGATACGATCTGAATCCATTTGATCCCAGATCATGCACTTAAAGCATAAAGAGAAGCTTTGAAACATACTTTAGGAGACTAAATGATCTCCAAATATGGCAAGCTAATTGTTAATTTGAAACTCTTAATATGGCGAATCCAATGAGTCTAAGATCGCCTAATTCTGATATTATTACGATATTCAAATAATCATGTAACTATATCCAATCAATGACAATACCCTGGGCAGTCAGTTGAACTGGTTTGAATTCTAGGATTATTTAGTGAGGATGGACTAGGATGAGAATGTTGAAGGGATCTCCAAACTCTTTAAGGATTAACGAGCTCCACCACCACTGGACCCCATCATGAGTAGTTGTCGCCACGTCAGACCATCGTCGTTTGGCTGCTACTGTCACTATCAAGTTGCCATTTTCGGACCACCTATGTCAAGCTATTGGCACTAAGCCACTGCCAACGTGATGAACCACCATTTTTGGGTTATTGTTGCCACCGACCAACCATCATCTCATGGACATCAAGCCACTACCACCACGCCTAATCATCGACATTAGGCCACCGCCATTGTGTTGGAACACCATCATTAGGATGTCACCATGCCATTGAACCACCATCATCAGTTCTACACCGATCTACTGATGTCATATAGAACCACTAATATCAAGCCACCACTATTATACCAAATCATCATTGTTGAGCTATCACCACTGTCGAACCACTGCCATTTATTTGACACTGATCCACCACAGCTATCATTGAACCACCATCATCAGATTACTGTCACTGCCACCAAGCTACTATGTCAGACCATTGATGTCGACCACTATCAATGTGCTAAATAGCTAACATCGAGCGACCACCTCCATCTCTTAACTATTGTTGTAACCATCAAACTACCATCATAGGACTACTGACGTAATGCCAAACCATGATCATTGGGCTTTTGTTGCCACCAAAACCTGACAGACAGTGAGCCACCTCCGTCGTTGTTATGGTACACCATCACTATCGGCGGATCATCATCTCCTAGCAACTGTCGATGCCACGCCGGACCACTTTTGTCAGGTTGTTTCCATCACCAAACCACTGTCGTTGATGTGTTACATCACCACTGTCAAAGCACTATCATCCAACCAATGGCATTACTCTCGTCATCATTGCCTAGCCACCTCCACTGTTGTCAAACCACTATCACTTAGTCTATGCCACCAAACCCCTACCACAATCATCCAAATGTTATGTCTAGCAAACAACACTTTCGTTGCCACTGCAATTAGTGCTAGATCACCATCTCCTAATCATCATCACTTTCAGATCACCGTCACTCGACCACATCATTGGCCCAGAACTGTCGTTGATGGACTACTATTGCCTCATTGACACCACATTGACCAGTGTTGTCACCAAACCACTACCGTCTTCAGGGGTTCACTATCTTCTGGTGCCCATTATTGTTAGATCATATTCTTTTATCAATCATTGGAATCTGGTCATGTGGTTGGCGTTGTTGCCGCCACCAACATTACTTGGTCGTTATTGTAGTTACCTTGGAATTGTCAATGCCCGACTAATGCTATTGACACCATTAGAGATTTGTTGTCAAATCTTCATCATCAAATCACCATCGCATGGCTATCGCTACTAATGTTATTGAATCTCTATTACCTAGATGCCACTACAATCAGTGACAATGAATCCAGAATGTTATCACAGAGCCCCTGACATCTGTCTTCTATCAATGCAGCCGGGAAGCTGTCACATTCCAATAATATTATTTTATGCTATTCAAAAGTAAACAAAGTCATATAACGTACATTTGAGTAGTTGTTCTACTTCAACAGAGTCAAGTTCCGTGTTTTTTTCTCTTTCAAGTTTTTTCCCATAAAAATAACTGGTGTCTTCTCTATCAAATATTTTATTACTTTTGTATATGTTGGATTCGGATAATGCTAAGACGTTAATATATCTTTATCTCGGAGAATTCTCTAGAATGCAACAATAGCTTAACATAGCGATAATATTTGGGCACTCGTATATTTAGGAACATCATATATTTCATGGACTGGTTTGAAGCAAAACGTAGTTCTATCACTTAACTAAAGAAGTTGATCAATATGTAACTACAAGGAGTTCTGTCACCACAGTGAGTTACTTAGCCGAGGTACTCTGGCTAATGCAATAAATGGAAGTCTTTCTGAAAACAGTTTTATCAAGAGTGATAATTTTAGTGCAGTTGTCTTAGCCAAAATTTATGCAAAATTCATTCATGATCTGCATTTAGATCTTTCATCACTAAATTTGAGTTCTTGTATTTTGAGGTTATTTGGATATAAAATTCATTGGCACTAATAATCACATTGTAGACATATACACAAATTTACAGCTATATGAATTTCATTCAATCAGATAACACCTTGAAATATATAAGGATTTGGATATACTTGTTGAATTCTGATATGACTGTGAATCACACCTCGAGAATTAGAGTGTAAGACAGGAGAAAGAGATAGAGATATATAGAGAGAAGTGCATAGTAATGAACAATAAAATATTTTGTCCATTTCATAAAATGATCTCTTATTATAGTGGAAGCGATACAATATTGTCATTGCTTCAATGAGGGCGTTACAAAATATTTCAGGCATTTTACATGTATGGGTTGATGGCTCAGTTATCTTCTGACTCGGTCGATGAGATTGGTGGGCCTTGGTTCGCTATGGTCTGCTCGTTCGGTTATGTTGAGTTGAGATTGTTGGTCGGCTTTCATTGGTCTTTAAGTCGACAAAACTGACTCGATTGGTTAGACTTTGCCGATCAGCTGATCTATTTTGACTTTCGAAGTTTGATCCCTAGGGAGAAGCTCTTATTGGATGAGCAACGCTAGACTATCAGGTAGAGAGTAATCAACATAATTTGCTCGGTATCTCACTCCTCAACAAGGAGAACCAAAAAAATCATTTAGATTTCCTGTGGCAAGGTTACTTTTCGAGCAATCAGAAGGAGCCTCTTGGGAGTCAATGAGTTGATTGATGGTAATGAGGTACTAAGTCTTTCCTCCGATCTGGTTTACTGAAAGGTTGATTATCAGTTTCAATAAGCTTTCTTATTGTGGTTGACTTGCCTGCTACTGTCTTGTCTAGGCCTGTTGGGTTCAAGCTTGGACCATGTGGACACCTTTAGTCTTGCCATCTCTGGCTTGGAAGGCCTAAATCTTGTCGGGTTTAGCTTTGGCTTTGGTTTTAGCTGCTATGTCTAGTTAAATAAACGTTGATAGTGGGTCCTCCTTTGTTGTATTTTTCTCTGTTGGATTCATGTTGGCGTAAAATACTATTACATTCTTTAAATATTAAATCACTTAACTGTACCATCATTAAAAATATTATACATTTTAATTATTTTTTTGTCATTATAGTTATTCCTCGATTAATTTTTAATGGAACCACCAAAATCTTCAACCAGGCGCCATTTGTCCTCATACATGGCCGGAAAAACTGAATGAAATACATTAGAATTTAGGCCTGCAGAAACTACAACATATAGATTCCTTGAGTGGAACCCAGCCATAAATGGTACAAAACAAAGGTAGACGATGAGATTAAAAGACAGGAACCAGCCCTCTCCCTCCCATGAATTTCACCTCTTTAAACACTCCTCCATATCCTCTGTTCTCCACCAAAAAGAAAACTCAAGCCTCCTCCTTTCCTACTTATATTTCAACAGATCCATAGTATCTCTCTCTCTCTCTCTCTCTCTCTCTCTCTCTCTCTCTCTCTCTCTCTCTGAAGCTTGTTGCAGGAAGTGAGGGATGGGGAATTGCATGGAAAAGAGCTCTCCTAGAGTGGAGGAGGAGAAAAAGGAGGAGGATTTGAAGAAGGTAGAGAAAGGTTCAGAGGGAGCAAAAATGGTCAGAATAGTTTTAACGAAGCCTGAGTTGGATTGGTTGATGCAGCAGATGGAGCAGAAGTCTGTGAAGATGAGTTTGGAAGCTCTGCTTGTTCAGATTCTTAAGGAGCGTCAGTGGAAGGAAGAAGAAAGGTGGCAGCCGGCATTAGAGAGCATCATGGAGGTTCCTGAGTTGCAGAGCTTTGAAAATTCTGCTGACAAGGAGCCATGGCCCCAGCCGTTAAGCTTGTTAAGTTAGCCTTTGGTTGTTTTGGGTGCTGTTCATTTCTTCTCTTTGATTCTGTTTAGGTTCCTGAGTTGCAGAGCTAATATAATATAGAAATTCTTCTTTTTTTTTACTGATTTCTTGGCAGCAAGGTAGGAAGACAGAAAATTTAATGAACTTAACAAACATTTACCTGAATTTCTGAATGTGCAGCAATACTCTTTTAAATTAAGAAGGTGCCAGAGATTTATGTTCATCATTATTATCTAGATTCATACTTGAATGGATTTGTGTCACAAATAATATTAAATAAACAATTAAAATATGGTTATAGACTCAGAAACAATAGTTGAAGGATCAAACAAGTATTGAATGTTAGAACCTTATAGTTTAATTAAGTATCTCAAGGAGAAAAATCCAACAAGTCTACGATCATTCAATGAAGTGTTTTGAGACTTTGACCAAAACTAATTGACATGCAATTCTCAGAAATTATAAATAAAGTTTTATTTTCTACCTAAGAGTGGAAGATTAAAATTAGATAGATAGTGGAGATTTGAAGAATTCTAAAGCTCTGTCAAACATCTAGCATTGATAATCACCATTAGTAGCTATTGTTGTCCAACCACGCTTTCTTGATCATGTTAGTTAAATTTTGTAACACCACACGGATTTTGAAAGTATTAATTTTGTTTTTGTGATCAAAGTTGGCATTGGGAGTAATTTACTATCTCGAGATGCAGAATTGATCACAGAAGTAAAGAATTTTATCAAATTTGATGGGTTTGTGTCAACCAATAAATCTCTGTCCTACATAACGAGAAGGTTAGATTGGGTTCAGATTAATTTTGATTGCAAGTTTCATATAAGGGCAGGTCTCTATAGTTAATTATATCTTGAGAGAGAAAATCTCATGAGTAAGCTCTCGATTAAGGCTACAACTAATTCTCTAAGAATTTTAAATTTTAGTTTTAATGATTTTTATTTGGAATTTCAAATGTGGATAGTTCAATTTGGAACATTTTTTTCAAAGTTCAAAGGAGAAAAAATTGATAGTGCTTGGATACTGATAAGCTCAGTAGCACTTCTAATGTCCTATTTATGACTCTGTTGGACTTACAATCACACCTAGAAAGAATTGTCCGCTAAACCTCCTAATATCTCATAATCGAAAGTTTTGTTCATATGAAATGTAGGATAAGTTGTGTTGTTATTTATTAAAAAGAGAAAGAATGTCTGACAACTTGATTATGAAAATCAAGTGGCCTTAGTCTGTCTGGTAAGCAGTGCCTATAACTTATGCAATCATTTTATATTTTAAAGTTTAAATTTTATTATAAGCCTAACTAAGCTAACCAGTTGATGCAGTTTTTTTAATATTGTGTCTTTTGCTCATAAGGCTATGCAATGGGTTATGTAATCCTTAATAATATATGCGTGGAAGATCTTAAGGCTAAGTCAAGTTTGAGAAACATACTTCACTCTATATGGGTTGTGATCCTCACTTATTTATATAATTTTATGATACATATGATCTTCGTGCAATCAGTCTAGATTCTACAAGGTTTATACTCAATTTTTTAATGTTATTTTTATGCCATACAATGCTAAGGTGTGAATGTAGTTTATTTTATTTTAGTTTTAGTTTTTTTTGTTTGTTTTATTTTGAAAATATTTTATAGAAGTTATTAAGCAGGGTTAAAATTTATTAACTAAGAACCTAACACACATAAATCTAAGCCAAAACACACTACTATCAAACTTAGAAAAATCATGTCATTTATTGTCACATTAGTAAACACAAAACAAATAATCAATCAAATGAAGAAACACCAAAACCAAAACTCAGAAGGCCAGTGTAGTTTACACCTTTGAAAAAAAAGAGAATTGGGGTAGTTCAGGATATGCCCCTTATACGACCTACAAGATAAATTGAAATTACTGATCGACAAATCAACCATTAATAGATTGAATTTCAGCAGAAAATCGCTATTACCGATTGAAATTCAACCCAAAAAAAAATGATACTAGTACCTTAATAACAAAATAATTAACTTCAAATAATTTTCCTCGCTAACATTTGAGACGGTTTTAAGTCTAATTCTTTCTACTATTAGTATACATGTGATGGAAACGATCACACGTATTATTAGCTGCTAAATTTGCATCTGTTTTTATTTGCCACGCAATTGCATCGGATTTTCATCAACTTTTTCAAGTATAGTATAGTTTGTGGTAGACTAGAATAGTCATGTTGAAATTTGCATTAGCTTATGATTTCATTTGATGCTCATTTAAATCCAAAAATTTCACCATAAACCAATTGCATGTATACCAATGGTGGAAAAAATTATATGTATTATTAAAAAAAATCATAACATTCAACACCACCATCAAACATATCTAACAACAAATTTAACTAACATATAGAGAAATTAGCAACGAATAAAATTATCATTCAGAATATCCAATAAATCATCAAATACATAAATTTCTAAAATTATTTGCAAAATAAAAATATATAAAATATCACATCCAAATATAAAATAAAAAGAAATAAAGCACCAATTGGGAATCATGGTCAGCCTCCTCCTCCTCCGACACATCACTAAAAGGTTGCTTGCAACAATGTTGTGCTTTGCAAGTTCATCGCAAGTCATGATGATGACCTCTTACACTAAGTTGAATGGGAGTGATCAGACTTGTAGATAAGTTCCTAGCCGCCCAAACCATAGAATGTCTTATTCTTCTTCCTAGCAGTTTCCCTTCAGATCTCTAAGTCAGACTGGTTAGACAGTGACTAACCATTGCTACTATCAAGACTTGTCTGGCTCTGACTCTGGATCTCTTTCAGACAATCGTCGTCCTCTTACAAAAGTAAAAACAAAGAATAATTAAAATTTTATATTAAGATTGTAATTAAATTGTACAAAACAAAATAATACTTTACTTACATAATATGTCAGTATCTGTCATCGACCCACTGTTGTGTTTCCAAGTACTAATGCATCCATGATTGTAACTCAGTAACAGTGAGCTCCAGTCAAAGCTTCTGGATCTACTAACTAGTAAAAATATTAGGTACCACATAATTACATAAATGAATTATTGAGTATTGAATGAATATTATCAATTTTATATTGTACTCATTGTGCGGGATCGAACCTCCAATGCATAATAAGGCGCCCATGCCCCCATGCTCGATCCCCAGTTTTGTTGAATCATCTCCCTCTTCCTTTAATACTTTAGAGTGGCCCATTTCCTTGGCAATTCCACACAAAGGACCTATTCTATCCATATAAGTTGTTTGCCCTTTCTTCGAATTACAATAAACATATCACCCAAACGATGCCGGTGGAAAAGAAAATTCCTTGATATTTTTTGTTAGGGTTTGGTTGATGTGTCTATCACAGATCTTGGAAGATTTCTTTCTAAATGATCATATATATCTTTTGAAGAATAATATAGTATGGTAACATTATTACAATTCCTTTCCAGACAACCTTTGAAGGTGAATCATTGTTCTATTATGTGTTGCAATATCCTATGGTACAAACAATAACTAGATTCTTTGTCTCTTCCCAATTCCTTAGGTTTAACATGCTCAAGGTGTTTGAAGTTTGCATTCTTTAATACATTCTTGACATTTTTTTTACAACCCATTCTTCAAATGTGATATTGAAATCCTTCTTTGATGAAGCCTATTGATGTGTACAAAAATAATGCTAATATAAATTTTATTGGAATCTTTTTTTGGTTAATTTTAAATGTTTGGAAGGTACTTGTGATTTGTTTTGTAGGATTAGGGGTCAAAGATTCAGTAGAAATGAAGAACCAATGAAAATGCTCAGGAATGGACCAACATTTAGGCGTCAGAGACAAGCACTTAGGTGCCTTAGGAGCTCAAAATTTTTCATAAATACAGTGAAGGTGGAAAGTAGTTGTAGTCTTAGTGCGTAGGTGCTACATACGGGCGCTAGGACACCCAGTGCCTAGAATCACAACCTGAGAAGGTTTAAAGTAGACTTTGTGACTGTCGTGCCTAAGGTTCAGTTATCGGTGTCAAGGCACTTGCAAATGAAATGAAGCTTTTTTGAGTTCATAGAGCTTTAGGAAATCACAACATAATTGGAGTATTTGTAGGAAAGATGAATAAAAGTATCAGTGGTAAAGTATCCAATAATTTTCTTTTAATGAAGCATCTGATATATGCAAGAAAGGAAGAACTAATCTAGTTGAATCAACAAATATTTTTTTAGCTTAATTGCCTCACATTGATTCATCTAATTCGAGGCCCTTCACATCATATAATTTGAATGGTTTTACCATCATAGAAATCATTGCAATTAGTTAGTTAATTTGATAAAAAATTTCATCATATAAATTCTAATAAAAATTTTGAAGTGAATTTCAGTATCAATTTAGCTCACCTGAGATTCTTTGTGATATGCCCATTTGATCAAAAGTTATCTTAGTTCAAATAAGATTTTTTATGATCCCGGCAGTAAGCAATACATTTTTAATACTTATGACTCCTTTTGTTGATTGAATTTACTATTATTTAAAAAAAATGATGAATATTTTTGGATTACATCATTTGATTGGATGTAGTTGGAAATCAATATGAATTTATAATTAAAAAAATTCAAAATTCCTTTTTACTAAGGACTTCATTTTTGAAACACAAAATAAATAAAAATAAAACAATTATTTTATAAAATCTTTTTTTTATCAATAAGCAAATTATTTTGTCCCAAGTAAAAATGTCAAAGGAAAATTGAGATTGAACAAAGATAGTATTTAGGGCTCATTTACTTATTTATAGAATCAAATTATATTTTAAATCTAATGATTCTTAATGCATCTCTAGAAAAAGCCATCCAATCAAGCACAAATCTTGGGCATATGTATTTAAAACAAACTATTGGAATCAAATATGGGATCATTTAAATTTAGCAAGCATATAATTGGAATAAATATTTCTATGAGATGAACACGAATATACTAAAACACCCTTGACTTGATTCAAAAAAAAAGTCCAAATTCAAGTATTATGGAGTCTATTTAGCAATTTTATGGAACTATATGAAAATCAAACTATTTTCAAAACATGTTTGTTTATGGTTATAAAAAGTCTTTCAAAAAAATTAATTCAACGAACTAAAATTTTTTAATACTACTTATATTAATGCACTTTAATGTCTAAAAAAAACTTGTGCAATGAATACAACTAATAAATGGGAGTGTTGGTGTATTTTAGATAAAATAATCAAAATTTTACTCATAAATATTAGTATTAGAGCCCATTTTACATTTATTATGAGGTTGTAATTAAAGATAACTTAGAGATCCAAAAACTCCTAGAGCTCTGTCTAACAATTAATGTTGATGATCATTGCTAATAATAATCATCACTTAACCTCCATCAGCCAATTATCATAAACTAACTACCATCTTTCAACCATCATCTTCTACCAATCAATATTGAAATCAATCGCCACCAAACTATCATTCTCCAACATCAATATTCATTATCACTTCATGATCATCTTTTGATTGTAATCATCCTCCATCAATCGAAGTGGAAGCGCTATCCTATCTTTATTGTCTTTCAATTGGCACTAATGCTTGTCATCCTTAACTACTATCTTCTACCTTTCACTACAATTATAGAAAGCCAAACCAAAATTCCATTCTTTGGAATCTCATATTTGCTAATTAGAGGAAAGGACAAATTTATTTAGTGTTTATCATCATAAAATAGTTGTTTTGTTTAGGCTAAACCCCCATTGTTTTTATCTTTCTTTATTTTTCAAGATAAAAACTCTTGGGTCTATCATGACTTCTTCTTAATTTGTATGTGAATCTATGTACAATTCTATCTCAAAAAATTTTCATTCTACCAATATAATTTTTGTAACATGTTTTAATTATAGCCATATAGTGTGTTACAATAAATCGCCTTTCTTGGAAATTCAAAGATTTTTTTATCTTAAAAGTTATTAATTTCAAAGAGATTGAAATCATTCCAAGACATACTATAAAGTGCAAGGTTTTGTTTAGTGAGAAATTTATACCAAATATTATAACATATTGTGTTATTAAATTAAGGAAAATTTTTTAAATATAGACAAAGGAAAATATTAAAATATAGAAAATATTAAATTTTCAATCAACAAAAATAATCACAATGTTAGTTTTTTATTTATGTTAAATTATTTTATCCTAGATTTTTTATATTTTATACATTGATAAAAAATACTATAATTTTATTTTGATTACCTATGTTTATACTTTAGTGTTTTTGTTGTCAATCTCTTGCCAAAGTAGCTCATTTATGTCTTTTTTTTTTTTTCCTTAGGAAATAATTGGGCAAAAAGTGCTACATGTGAAGGTTGGCTAGAGCCCAAGGACACTTTAAAAAAATGTGAATATACCCTCATTCTACACATAATAGAGACTTAAATTTAGAGAGAATTTAGATTTAAAAAAACTCCCTTGGCTCTACCCAACAATTGATATTGATATTTAATCCTAGCAACTATCATCATGTAACTATTGCGGGTTGAGTGTCATTAGCATCATCGTCTTCTACCAATTGGCATTGATATTAATTATCACCCCATTGTTATCCTACAACGCTAATATCTGTCATCATTTGATCATCATTCTCCTCACTATCATCACCTTCCATCAACTAACGTTGCAGACCATCATTGCCTGAGTTTCATTGCCATCCTTCAATTGGCATTGATGTCATTCATCCCCAACTATAATATTTTTATTGTGCCCACTGGGAGCTCTAAACAGATAAACTTTTCTTTGCAATCTCATCTTCTCCAATTAAAGTGAAGCTTAAACTTCTATAATTTTAATCTACATAGCGGCTTATTTTAGTCAAGCCAAACTGACGAGCTCAATTATCTTTCGTCCCATAATATATATATATATATATATATATATATATATATATATATATATATATATATATATATATATATATATATATATATATATATATATATATATATANTATATATATATATATATATATATATATATATATATATATATATATATATATATATATATATATATATATATATATATATATATATGATTATTTTAGTAGGACCAAGTAGGCAAACTTTATTATTTTTTCATTGATTTTTTATGGAACACTTGCATATGTTGTAAGCTTTTCTTATTTACAAATGTGACCTTAAGATCTCACAATATTATTGCAATTTTCTTCACAAATTTATGTTGTAGTCATTCTATGTGTTGATATAAAATCATATTTTGTAGGGGTCAAACATATTTTAAAATTAAATGAGATTTTAATTTTGATGAGGACATTGGAATCACTACAAGGCCTCTAATAAAGTGAGAGGTTGGTTATGTAGGATAGCTATATCAAATATTATAATATAACTTGATTTATAATATCAATGATAAAATTTAAAAATATCAATAATCCCAAATACTTAAAGGTAGAAGGCTTTAAATTTTCTATTAAAATTACGAAATTTCGATGCTATTTGTCGATATTTTAAGTGCTTATTTTGCATATAATACGAGTGATTCGAACCCGCGTTCTATTAATTTTATGCACTTACACACGATATGATAATTGAAATTATAGTTTTACACCTAGAGTCATGTATTTGAATTGCTCATCCTACACTCAAAATTTAGTTCTTTGCCTTTCATATTATGGAGAATAAGTGGTAAATTCGAGAAATTTTGTGGACTTAATTGCAAATTGGTCGATTGGACTCTTTGTATCCGTTGGATCACAGTACCGTTAATTGATGGAATTATTGAAGCAGGATCTTTGGCGTTGAAACCGGAGGAATAAAAACATGTCTTTTTCCTCCTTGCGGTATTCCCAAATTGGTGAAGCATAACTTAATTATTATTATTACTTTTCAATAGACATGAATATATTTGCTATCAAACATCAATCATTCAATGGTCAAATCAAAGAATAGTAAGAGTTAGATGAACAACAACTCCCACAGCACAACATCTTCAAGCAGTTCATTTCCAAACTCGTATGTGTCACATTTGTATATTACCACAAAAGTCATCCAGAATAACCCCAACTATCATACGATTGAAAAATAAGAGGTATCTGGTTGCCTTCATTGAGATTTCATAGATGTCAGGAACCAACGACAACATATAAGTCATTCAGAAGAACTCATAGGATTGAATATCTCATCATAGACCTCCAAACTAAAATAATAGAACATGCAATAAATACTTATAGTATATATTATACTCAAGTTTCCTTGCAGGCCATTCATGTAGGGAAAAACAAATGAAAAAAAAATTGGAAATAAAAGTTCTACCAAATTATGATTCAAAATGTATAACATTGCATAAACTGTCATTTCATTAAACAATATGTATTTTCACAACTCATTGCAAATAAAGTAATAACAAAGAAACATGCAACTTCTTTGAACCCACTTACGATGGCATATGTAATTCGCTCTCTCAACTCTATCATCTCCCCTCACCTTCTCTATCCTAGGTACAAGACTTAGACAATTCGTTTTCAGTCTGTGATATAGGTTATCCAAGGCGATATTCATATGCTTCAATAGGGAGTGAATGATCTTCATCTGCCCTATTGAAGTCAATGTCAGTACGTGAAGGATGTCGCCGAATATAATTATGGAGAGTCGTTGTAGCGACCACAATCTGCACTTTTTTGTTAAACGGATATGTTAGCATATTCTGTAGAATGACCCATTTTTCTTCTAAACTCCAAATATTATCTCATTGGTGTTGCTCCACAGACCCCCCCAATAACAGACCAGCAGATCTTCCTCATGACACCAAAGTGATGTTAAATTCTTTAGCATTATTTTCCCCAAGGATAATCTCTAATCCACTTGCTTTCATGGTTTTGTGGGTGCAATCCAGCAACCTTCTTTGCAATTAGCATTTTCATAGCTTCATAATGTAATGTGCTTTGCCAATATACTGAATCCATTTTGCAATGGCTGTGAGCATCACAGATATGTTGATGTAACGAGGAACAATGGAGAAAATATTATGTTCGAAGTATACAGGAAACATATCAACACGAATCTTAGAGGGATCAAGTTGTTCGTTCAAACTATCATTCATATCATCGATCGAAATTATAAAAAATAATCGGTTAACTTAGTGCTTCTACTCAGTCGATCGGTAGATTGATCAAGTGCAGCCGGTTGGTAGAATCACTGATAGAATCAGTCAACGCTTAGGCAACCCAACTAAAGACAAAAGTTTGTTATATTAACTATCAAGTATAAGATTCAATAGTCCCAACTATTCTTGATGGTCACGTCAATTAAATTATTTGTATTAGAGAGGTAGTTAGATTAATCACATAGGATTAGGCAAAAAGACCTAAAACACTCTCAAACAGATACGAGAGAAAGTGTAATTATGTAATTATAAATGTAAGCCACCTATGGTTATAAATAGGGGCTATTCTATGAATAAAGGGTCATGCACTCTTTTTCTCAAGTCTGACACTTTGTCTTTCTCTCTCTCTTTTTCTTCTCTTTCTTTATTTACGTTCTAACCCTCAAGGTGTGTCTACACAAAGTTAGCTTGGGATTCATCATCCTAAAAGGTGATCCCAAATGAGTTGTAAAGTGCTATAAGAAGGAGATACCAGCTGAAGAGATACTATCACAATGGAGCGTTACGAGAATTTGTGAAACTGTAAATTTAACCGTAAAGTCAGAAATTGTGGAATCAGATGGTCGATCAGTTCGATGCCCTCCATGAGGCAATTACTTGAGGGAGAGATCAACCGCCCCCTGAAAGAAGAGTCCAACAAGACTCAATCCCGCGGGGTTCAATTCCACCATCAGCCCCTAAAGATCGTAGAGAAGTCTCAGTAGCCGAAGTGCGAGAAAATCCTCAATATGATCATGTTGGGTCTACACTGATTGAGAGGACTCAGTCGGCACTGGTGGAAGTGCCCCAAATGCCATTCTTAGAGGGTTTTTTTATCCCAGCAGATTCAAGAAGTCGATTCGCCAGCTAAATTCCAACACCCTCATTTTGATTCTTTCAAAGAAAAGAATGATCAGACTAATCACTTTATTGCTTTCGAGTCAGTGATCAGAATGTTGAGAATTACCAACACTATGAAATGTTGGTTGTTCCTAACCACGTTAAAATAGATGGTGTCGGTTGTTCCTAACCACGCTAAAAGAGATGGCACTCAGGTGGCTCAAAATTCTACCGATGTGAGGAATCTCTTCTTTCACTGAATTCAAGAAAGTGTTCGTGGCCCACTTTACCAGCGTCCAAAAGTTGAAGTATAAATCACAGGCCCTGTTGCATCGCGAACAAGGTGGAAACGAAAGCCTTCATTCTTGCATTACCTACTTTTAGAAAGAAATGTTGGATGTGCAGAATTTGCAGCCAATAATCACACAAACTGCCTTGACCAAACGAGTGAGTGGTGCTCGCTTCAAGTTTGATTTAGTTTTGTATGAGTCCAATTATTTGAATAAATTATTAAAAATAGGCAACAATTACATTTCTGATGAGGAGTATGTCGCCGACTCTTCTGAGCCAAAGTTAGAGACATTTGATCATTGCTATAAAAAAGGGGTTGCCCAAGGAGAAGGGCGGAAGGCAAGGAGTAATAACCCTCCATCTTGCAGTTCCAGTTTTCATAATGATAGAACCCTTCCCCCCTCCCCTCCCACTTCACGAACATCTAGAAGCCAAAGAACAAATCACAGGCCCTGCTACAGCTCAAACAAGGTGAAAACAAAAGTCTTCATTCTTACATTACCTACTTCTAGAAAGAAATGCCAAAAGTGTAGGATTTGCAGTCGATAATCGCATAAATCATCCTGATTGAAGGGGTGAGAGGTGCCTGCTTCAAGTTTGATTTAGTTTTGTATGAGCCCAATTCTTTGGCTGAATTATTGAAAATGGCCAACAATTACATTGTTGTCGAGGAGTATGTTACTGACTCTTTTGAGTAAAAGGTAGAGACATCCGATAGTTGCTGAAAAAAGGGGTTGCCCAAGGCGAAGGATGGAAGCAAAGGAGTAATGAGCCTTCATCATGTCGTTCCAGTTTTTAGAACAATAGAACGCCACACCTCTCCCCCACGACAGCTAGAGAAGCAGTAAAAAAACGATCGGGGAGGTCCAAGTCGATATTCTGACCAGCAACCAACTAAATATTATGAACACCCAGACGTACAGTCCAAGATGCAAGGAATGACTCCTCTTAGAGTTTCAATCATTGAATTGGTGGAAGCTATCCAGAGCAAGGAGTATTTCAAAAGGGCGCCATATATGAAAACCAGAGATTCCCTTCATAATTCCAACAAATATTATCAGTATCATCGAGATTCAGGATCATGGTTATGACACAGAGGAATGTCGACATCTTTGAAATATATTGGAGTACTTGATTCACACTCGAAAGTTGAAGGAATTTCTTGTTTTGAAATTAAATACTTGACGACATTGAAAAACACTTGTAGTGGAGGCGTCACATAAACCTATTTGAGTAATCTCATACATGTTGTTGGGACCCAGCTATTTTTGGAGGAGAGTCATCCTATCTAGCCCGCCATAAAAGATTCCAGTCGGGGGAGTTATTTTCCATAGGCTTCACCCAAAAGCACAATCATCCACCCATCATCTTCACCGATTTTGATTTTCCACTAAAAGAAGATTCGCATAATGATGTAATTGTGATTGTTGGTTTTTTAATAAAAACCAGACGGGTAGTACTCTTGTGGATACTGGGAGTTCTGTCAACATTCTTTTCAAGGAGGTGTTTGATAAGATCAAACTAAAAATTGATTAGTTTTCTGCATCAACCAGTCCACTGTTTGGCTCTCTGGCAAGCGAAAAGAAGACTTAGGCATCATCACCCTATGAATTCCTGGGGCAGCAGAAGAAGCAGTTCAACATATTAGAAGGCTTCCTAATTGTTGAATCACCACCAACATACAAAGTCATTTTCAGCTGACCACTATTGAACAGTTATCAATTGATAGTTTCGGGTTATCACGTAGCTGTGAAATTTATGGCAGACGAGGAGATTATCACCGTTTGAGGGAATTTAGAGCAATCTAGGTGTTCCTATCTCCGAGCGTTCACAACATTAAGTAGGATCTGCTCGATATATAAATCCAAAGGAAAATGGGTCTTGAGACTAGTGAGACCATCCTTAAGAGTTTGGCATTAATCGAGAACCTTGGTAAATTTTATATGATAAGTGAGCATTTTGATGCAGAATACAGAAGCATGCTAATCCAAAGTCTTCATGAGCATCAAGACATTTTTGCTTGGATAGTAACAGAAATGCTTGAGATATCAATTGATTTGGCGTGCCATTGTATGAGCATCAATCCAACAGCCTGATCGGGACAACAGAAAATTTGGACGTTAGCTAGAAACTTGGCTGAGCCAACTCCCAAAGAAGTGATGTTGTTGAAGTAGATAGGTTACATCAGAGAAGACCAGTATCCAACCTGGGTTTCCAATGTGGTGATGGTGTGAAAAACAAACATAAATGACAGTTGTGTGTGGATTTCACAAACCTCAGCAACACCTGATCGAAGGACATCTATCTCTTGTCAAAGTAAGATACACTAGTTGATGTGGCGATCAGTTATTCAGTAATGAACTTTCTTAGTTGATTCTCTGGCTACCAACAGATTAAAATGTATCCAGCCAACACAGAAAAATCATCTTCTCTTAGTATTGAAGGTGGGTTTTGTTTTAATGTAATATCATTCAGGCATAAGAATGCTGGAGCTACATACCAGCTTCTTATGGATGTAATATTTTCTGATCAGTAAGGAAAAAAAATTTAAGTGTTTGTTGAAGATGTGTTGGTAAAGATTCATTCGTCAGAACAACATATTAATGACTTGAAAGTAACATTTTCAACACTTAAAAAATATAACATAAGATTAAACCCACTAAAATGCATCTTGAGCACCTTAACCGGAAAGTTCCTCGATTATCTCTTAACCCCCAAAGGCATAAAAGTAAATCTAGAGAACTAAAAGCCTTGATGAATATGTCATCCCCTCAAAATGCAAAAGAAATTCAGAAATTGACCTGTAGGATACCTGGCTATGTTGTTTTATCTTGAAATCGGGTGATAAGTGCAGAGTTTTCTTTAGGACTCTTAAGGAAAAGCAAGCATTTTGAATGGTCAGACAAATGCAAGCAAGTTCTTATGGGACTAGATAATTCTCTGGCATCTCTACCGCTCCTCTAAAGCCCAAAATCGAATGAAGAACTCTCCCTGTATTTGGGAGTCAGACGAGAGGCAGTTAGCTCAGTGCTCCTCAGAGAGGAGCAAAGGAAGCAATATCTGGTCTACTACACAAGCTGAGTCATCAAAGGTGCCAAAATCAAGTACCCGATAATGGAAAAGCCAAGTTCATTTTTGGTTGTTTCCGCTTGAAGGCTCCGGCCGTATTTCTAAATTCACCCACTTTGGGTCATCACAGATCATCCATTGAAGTTCATTCTCACACAACCGGAACATTTCGGTCAGTTCCTTAAGTTGTTCGTGGAACTTAGCGAGTTATGCATCTTCTATGTGCCTCAAACGACAATCAAAGCACGGTTGATCACAGATTTTCTGATGGATTTTTTCGAGGCAGTCAAATTGAGAGACAGAAATGCAAACGATGACCAAGTATGGATCCTACACATTGAAGGAGCTTCTAAACAATCAAATGCAGGGCTTGAATTAGCTTTTAGCAATTCCATTGGTGAGCACTTCTACTGCTCGAATATGGTGGAGTTCAAAGTTGCCAACAACCAAGCGACGTATGAAGCTCTGATCCCGAGACTACGCCTAGCTTATGAGATACGCGCCCGTAGTCTCATTGTAAAGTCGGATTCATTGTTGGTCGTGAACCAAGTAAATATAGGATTTGATGCCAGAGATGAGATGATGACCAAATATCTCAGTAAAGTCAAACAAGATATTGGGAAGTTTACTAGCATTAAGATCAAGCACATTGGTTGGGAAGAAAATCATGTCACTGAAGTTCCATGTAAGCACATTAGCTAAGAAGAAGAATCACAACGAATTATATGATCGACAATTGAGGAATCTGAGACTATGGAGGTGTCAAACGAAAGCATTAAAAGTTGGATGGATTCTTACATCCTATACTCGAGAAGGGGATACTGGCTAAAGAAATTACAACTCCAAGGCTTTTTAAAATTAAAATTGTCTTGTATTTGATGATCAAAGGAAAACTCTTCAGACGGTAGGTCACTTTCATGTATTTGAGGTGTCTAAAAGAAGATGAAGCAAAAGATGTCCTTTGGGACGTGCATTTCGGAGAGTGTAGAAGTTATTCATAAGGCAAGACACTGGCATATCGTGTTTAATGACAAGACTATTTTTGGCCTATGCTCTTTTTGGCCTACGCTCTTGAAAGATGCTGAGCAATTTTCAAGAAAATGAGAAGAATGCTAGAAGTATGCAGTTTTACATCACCAGTCTGCTCTCAAGCTTCAGCCGATCACTAGTCGCTGACCATTTGCCAACTTGGGATTGGTTATTATTGGGGCATGTCCACCATGAAAAGACCAACAAAAATTTCTAATGGTTGTCGTGGATTACTTCTTAAAGTAGATTGAAGCAAAGACCCTTGCCAAAATCACTGGAAAAGTGGTTCAAAATTTCATATGGACGAATATCATCTGTTGATATGGCTTGTTACGCGTTATCATTACCAAAAATGGAACACAGTTCACTAACCAACATGTGAAATATTTTCGCGCCAGTCAAGGAATTGATCTAAATTTTGCCTTGGTTCATCACCGATGACCAAACAGGTAGGCAGACACAACAATAAGATCACCCTGAATTTATTAAGGAAAAAAGTTGGAAGAGCCAAAAGAAATTGGGTAGACTTGTTGCCATCTGTCTTATGGGTCATCCAAACGACACCTTCAACACCGAACAGTCAAACTTCATTTATGTTAACAGATAGGATGGATGCGGAGTTACTAGTCGAACACAAGTATCATAGCCAAAGAGTTGTCACTGGCTCTATATTTGCTGAAGAAAATTTGGTAGAATGACGAGAAGCCAATAATGAAACTTGCTTTCCCTAGATTTAGCAGAAAAAAAAAGCAAATAAATTCAGCTTTTCAGCAAGAGGAAGCCAAGAGGTGTACTACTCAGTATTTCAACAAGCAAATTCGAGAGAAAGTCTTCGCCCTTGGGGATTTGGATCTCAAAAAACCAACCCAGCTGCTCGCGGGCAGGCGGTCGACAAATTTGTTCAAACTTGTAATGGACCATACAACATTAGCAACTGAGTATCTCATGCAGCTTACAAACTAAGAACTTACACTGTGATAGAACTCCCCTGAACATGGAGTGGAGATGATTAGAAGAGATTTTTTCCTTAAAAAAAAATTATGTAAAAACATTTTATTGTTCGAAAGAATGTCGTTTATAAACACTTGTAAGTTTGCATTTTTAAGAAGATTTACGTTTGTTAATTTTATGTAAATCCAATTCTAAATGATACTCGGGGAACTCAAGAGAGTTTAATACTCAGCAAACTTGGTCACCGAGGGACAAATTAAACGGTCGGTAACTTAGTAAGCCTCTTCTACAAAACGAGTAAAAGACTCTCATACCGGATGAGCGAAAAACTTTCCTACGAAAAGAGCAAAAGATTCACATACGGGACGAGCGAAAGTCTCTCCTACAGGACAAGCTAAAGCTTTCCTACAGGATGAGTGAATGTCTCTCCTACAGGATGGGCGATAGACTCTTCCACAAGATGAGCGAATGACTCCTGCACAAGACGAGCGAAAGTCTCTCCTACAGGGCGAGCGAAAGACCCTCCTACCAGATGAGTAAAAGACTCTCATACCGGATGAGCGAAAAACTTTCCTACGAAAAGAGCAAAAGATTCACATCGGGACGAGCGAAAGTCTCTCCTGCAGGACAAGCTAAAGTCTCTCCTACAGGATGGGCGAATGACTATTCTACAGGACGAGCAAATGACTCCTGCACAGGACGAGCGAAAGTCTCTCCTATAGGGCGAGCGAAAGACCCTCCTACCAGATGAGTAAACGACTCCTTATTGTTGAGTAAGGACATGTAAAATACATACATATAAGAAGCATTACACTATAAAAATAGTGGGAAAGACTTCTTAAATCTTATAGACAAAAAAGTACAAGTTTCTGCAGCAGAAACTTTTTAACAAAAACTTAACGAAAAAGTAAAAATTTGTTTTACAAATATTCAAATATTCTTTTAAAAAGATCATCATAAAACTATGTTAAGAAAACTAACCTCTTTGAAAAATGCACTGAGAAATATAAACATTTTCTTATTCTAAAAAATCAAACATACAGCAACCATTGGATTACTTTATATATAAAATGCAGGCAGATCAAAAGCCCTCTGATGAAATCATTAGTAATGTTTAATTATACATTTTTACCATAAAAATGTGATTTATTTAACTTGGGGTTCATGAAGTTAACAAGAATCTCTCACTAGAGCTCGTCTACTCACCTAAAATTTACATCCATAGTTATTTTATAATTGTAATAAATCTTCATTGGAGAGTATGACAGAAGCACACCTGCTCAATGTCTTCAACCTCGACCAAAAATCCTTATTCACAGAAAAATCATAAAAGAAACTTTACAAACCATCGCCAACATATCAGTAAGCATCAGTAGGAGGAAGGTGGAGTTTCTTCTTCCTAATTTTGAGATGCTCGAGGCCAAAAACAAGAAGGCCTAGCCATCCAATCACCTTCAGGCTTTCTTGGCATGGCAGAACGAGCATCATCATGTAAGTTCTAAAAGGAGAAAAAATCTCCTTTGGGGAGACGTCGGGATATGCTATTTTATCAAATGAAATATAAATTTACGCATCGGTATTCATTAAACATAACGGAGCGCGACTGTGTTCTCAAACGAAGCATCGATTTTGCCTCCATTGAACCAGAGCTTTTCTCTGTCATAAAAAATGGACTACTTTGATTCTGCTCAGTTTTCTTCAGTAATTACATTTTACACCAATCAAATCAAGGAAATAAAAAGATCAGTTCATCTTCTGAGTAAAGACTATATGAGTTTGATTAATGATTTTAATCATTCCATACATGACCAAACATATTTACAGTAGCAGCACCATTTCTGTGTGCCTGTATCCTAAGCCATAAGTTTGCCTAAAAACCTTTTCTTTGGAAGAAAGATGGAAACTTGTTGAAAGAAATAAATAAAGATTGGAAAAATAAAAAAATAAACTCATCAATTATGTGGGAAGGAGAAACCTCAATGTCAACGGGTGGCATAAAAATGCACCCTTGTATGGAAAAAAATCAACTAAGTAAAGCTGTCTAATTCATGAACATCCGGCAGTTAGAAGCATTGCAAAGGCATGGAACTTTGCATTCTTCCGCTTCATCAGGATCAAAAAGATAGTCATACCTGCAGCAGATGAAAAAGATATATCTTCACTACACAGAATGAGTGAAATATAAATTGATTTTTGTATAACTAGATATATACATTTATTTTAGTGAATGGATGAGCTCTGAAGTTGGATCAAGTTTTGATTTGAATCAAAGTCGCATGGTTGTTTAGCTCGACTAGCTTGGCTCGAAATCAAGTTAAATAACTTGAAATCAAATTAAGCTAATGTCATATCAACTCGATTGAATCATTCAAATCCCATTTGTGAAGTGTTACAAGAGGTGCTAAACAAATTTCATGTAAGAGGCAATCTTTTTGCACATTTTCTATACAAATTACCATTGGTCAAATCCCATATTTTCTCATTCTACACAATTTAATTTAATGGTCTCATAGACATATAATAAACCCATTGTTATAATTGCCCAAACCATCAAAACACCAAGGGCTTATTTGGGATCAGTTTTATTTTTTGCTTTTGTTCTTATTTCTTTATTTTTAAAACATAATTTTTTAATGTGTTTTTATCATGTTTTTATTTATCGTTTCTACAAACAAATAACGTGTTTTTGAAAATACTGAAAATAACTTCTAGTTATCTTTATCTTGAGTATTTTCAAATATAATCATATATTGATCAAGCATAATAAATATGTTCTGTTTCAAATCAAAATATAAACAAAACACGAAAAAATAATAATAATAAAATAAAAAATAAAAGTGATCCCAAACAGCCCCAAAGGATATGTTAACAAGTTGAGTTTGACTGAGCCCATGAGTAAACTCATATAACATGCATGTAGGGCAACTCCGTCATAATACGACATAACTTATTGGTAAACTAACCATCTCATTTCATCTAGAGATTAATAAAAAGAAAATCAAAGCAAATGAGAATGTGAGATGTTGGTTATACGTTAGCTCGTCGCCGGCAGAAACATTGGTCTTTGCGATGAGAACAATCCTACTCTCATCATTTCCCACACTCATAATCCTTGCATAGCAGTTGGGCATGCACTACATCACAAAACATTACAAGACAAAAAAATTAGTAAGCTGGAACACAAAATCTAAGTATGACAAAATAATTTGAGTTAATGGCCTCACGGAATGGTTGATTAACCGTGCAAGATTTCCTTTATCTGTAGCGTCAACCACAACCTCTTCGCTAATCTTGAACAACTGCAGACAGAGATCCCTTATAGTAAAAGATGATGAATGAAAATGCAATGCACATTAATTCATACAAATCATTTTTGCATGTTTTCTCATAATATCACCTTTGGTTTACTAAGTTTCAGTTCTAATCCTTTTTTACATTCATTTTATCCACTCACCTAATTGGTGTATCTTCTTGCATCCAGTTGCATTAGCTGAAAACATCTGATTCATTTTTCATTATCACATCTAATTAACAGTTACTCTCTTTCCTGTTGTAATGTAACAATGTCAATTTAATTCCACTCAACTTAGTTATTAGCAAAATCTTTATAGCACAACACATATTCAAGTAATAAAACTGGTCTGAGTATAGTTTATATTTAATTTTGGTTCTCAAAATCTTTCCTTATTATCAATTGAGTGGCCTAACAACAATAATTTGCAGGTTAGTGAGGTAAAACAAATTATAGTCTTTAGCTGATATTTGCAGGAAAATATGATCAACATGAAATAAAAAGTGGTACATAGAAACTCACATAGCAATCCTTCCCTTGTAATCGGTAATGAGCCTCTCTCAAATTCGCAACACTACCCCGCACTTGTTCACCGCGGTACTCTAGAACCTGAAAACAAACATAAGCAAAAGTTCATACCTCTAAATCAGTTCTATATTTGATTGATCCAAAACAACATTACAAAAATAAATAAATAAACGCAATTGTTAAGAACTTGATGAAATGTAACAAAAATTAATAAGTAATATGAAGTAATTGCATCACAAGTAGCACTTTAAGAATCTTTGAAATTGGTAGTGATAATATGGATTTCCTTGAAGAAGAGATTGAAACAGAGCAATGCTTCTATGGCAAAGAAACAATCTGAAATAAAAGTAATTGTAATACTTGAGAACTCTCAAAAGGTTTACTTAAAAAAATGTTTAGAAGAAGTTGCCCAAAGTACAAGATATAGAAAGTATCTAATCACTCCAAAGAAAAAGAGTCACCTTTTAAGTAATAAATAACAACTGCACTTAAGGAAAAATACAACTAGAAATTATGTTAGATTAGCTGAAAGTAGAGTACCATTTCGCCTTCTTGAATATTTCTGCGAGCGAGTAAACCCCATCCATGTATTCCAGATCTACCAAAACAGACCCTACTGTTTTCCGTTGACTGAAGCATTCAAAATGTCAAAACATAGCCCAAATTGTAATGTAAGGGTAAATTGTGGACAGAATAGACATGCCTGCAAATAGTAAAGCCGCTCTCTGAATGAAGAAAATGAATTAGGATCCCTCTCCTCCTGTTTATCATTTATAAAAATGTGATAAATAATATTTCTTCGGGGCATTTACATACATACTACACAATTCATATGTATTTGCATATTGAACACCTAAAATTTAATTTTTACACCTTCATATCACATTAAAAAAACCACCATTTTAACTTTTATGAAGTGAAATACACCGTTTGGTGCATGGGTAAGGTGGTATGCATGTAAAAAATTGAAGTTTTGGCGCTAGAAATGTAAATACATAGGAATTATGTGACATGTATGTAAATCTTCCTATTTCTTTTCTCCGATAAGCATTATTAAAGCAACAAAAAAAAAAAAAAAAACAGTCCAGTGCACTGCACGTGAAGTTTCACCTTAGGAGCATTCAAACTTTGAATTTCATTCAATGGATGATAGCGAGGTCCCATAAGACGATGAGCAACGGGTTCTTTCTGCATCCTCTGACAAGAATTAGAAAGTAAATGAAAAATAAACTTCTAGAAGATTTGTGAAGGTTGAAATTCTACAATATAAGGCCAGAAAGTTAAGTTTTAAGAATGAGTATAAACTCTTAGCATGATCCAAAGAAACATTTCATTAAAATGCACCTTAGAATCAATCTTTTTGTATATCCGGCACCTTGCAGAAGAAGAAGTTTCAGAAATAAGAGTATGAATAATAGTTTCATCCTCATTGGTTTCTTTCCTAATCAGCCTTGAACCATTTTTCTTTTCTTTTTTACGGAGCAAGCCTCTGGCTGAGATGATTCCATGAGGAGTATGTATGATTAATACATTATCAGGATTTGGGGGCCTGCACACAAGATAGGCTAAATAAATATAAAATTGATAGTTGGAGTGAAGTTGGTGAATATAAGAAACCTCTATAGAAGGCGTAAAAATGTCAGAATGATATGAAAAGTACATATTAGGTTTCAATATCTAAAACACTTGGCAGAAAAATCCATGCTGATTTGCAGCAAAGAAACATGCCAAACAGATTCAGATAGCATTATGAAAAATACTAAATAATAACACAGAAGCAGATATTGGTTTACCTGTGCTGCAAACAGTATGAGACCATTTTGGTTACTTGTTTCCTGTTTTTCTCTAGGCAGTGCAACTGGCAAAACAATAAGATGTTAAATTGAGCCTTCATTTCACAGTTGCAGAGAAAATAGACTTCATTAGCTGTTATGCTAACATAAAGCATTCAAGACTAGAATTAGATAAATAAGTTAAGTGCCAACGTATCGATTACCTTGATTTACTGAAAAATAAAAGAAATTACATATTTATAATAGGGAAAAAGTAAATGAAAATCAGTAGATTGTGACAAAAAATATATATATGGCAACAAAAGGAGGTTTTTGTTGTTCAATCATTGAACCTAAGTTATCTTTTTGTTCTTTTTTATTTTTTCAAGCCTTTAAATGGGATACAAGGTCAAAAAATTCTCAACAGATTTCAATATGTTTGTTAAAGAAAATACACACAGAAATTATGTCAGCACGAATCTCAAGAAAATCTAACGGTCCAAGAGAAAATGCCCTAGAGGGCCGGCCAAAAGGCGGACAGGTGAACCAGATATCCGGCCTGATATGGCAAACCCAAGACTGCATAAATCACAAAGGCGGTCGAAGTGCTATTAGCCTGAGCAGCTCACCTAGACAACAAGCAAAAAGTCATCTGAGCCTGTCACCATGATGAAGTCAACCTGAGAGAGAAACTTGTCCCTCTGATTGTCATATTGGAATCATTCAGTTGTCTCCCTCAATACCATCAAAAGCATATAACAGGTCTCACCCATCCCACTAGGATCCTCTTGTCCAAAGAAAGGCTAACCAATGAATTACGGTGATTTCTCTTTGCTCGATGGCCTAGCAAAACCTTGTCAACAGAAGCTTCTTCGTGGAGATTGAAGGTCGACGACCGGACAACGCCTACAGATCGACAAAATTTGGTCAATTGGACTAGTCCCACCAGCTGCAACCAACGAGTCGACTGACAGTGTTTACAAATCTATCTGACCGGTGACACCGTCAGAACCAGCCAACCGACAAAACTCATCGAAGCCCTACCAAGCCCAGCCGACCGATCAAGAGAGCAGCAAGGGCCTGGGCCACAACAGTGAAATACTTGAGTAATTTGTACAGTCCCTACATAAATAGGGGCATAAATATAACTCCATATGTTGCATCCTCTTTGTCTATAAATAGGGAATCATTTCATAAATACAATATTACACGATTCCCTCATTTTGTTCATTGTAGTGCTCCCACCCCCCCTACTCTCTTCTCTGTGCTTTATTCCTTAAGTGTGATTCATAGGACAGATTAGGATTCAGCAGAAAAAAATGCTCAAGAAATGGAAACTCGTGCTCCCCTTCCTACGTTACTTTGGCTACGAATAGAACTGAGGCCCAATCCTCACTAATTGATTATTTGACAAGACCTTTTCAAAGACGAGAATCAACTACAACAAAACAGCTAGTAACAAATTATAGCATCATACAGTCAAACGAAATCTTATCAAATATTTTACGGATGACCATCAAGTGTTGAAGACAAAACAATTTTTTTCTCATATGTTCAATTTTCACAATGGTATAATAATAACCATGACAAATAAAACCGCCATCAGTATCAATCAAAAAGAGGATGAACAAATATAAAATGGTTCTTCTGTTGCTTATTTTAATTGCAACATTTTGGTTTCTGCACTGTCTGGCCGGACTGAAAAATCTAGTTTGACCCAAATTTACATGGCATATAACATAAGTTTTTCCTATTATTGCAAAGGGAACTTTTACAAATATGCCACATTAGCTCAGTAAGTGTGAGAATAAGTTTACAGGCATACCTCCATTTGAAATCCTGCTCTGGAGGCACACATAGCATGATAATAAGTAGAGCATTTGTAGCATTGTGTGCAAGAACCGTGCATCTGCTTACATATTGAACATGTCTGATAGGGAAAAAAACAAACCATTAGCTCATTTGTAACTTGAGAAAAAAGCAGTCATTCATATAATTAATCAACTGATATAAGTCCTTCATAAGATTCAGTGTATTTACTTTAGCCAAAGACTGCAATGGGACATTCAATATACCAACAGCAGGCTCCATCTTTTCACCACTTGCAAAAGAGACTTCAGGTTGAAACCAGGCACAAGTGACATGAACCCAGAGTTCTTCTATATCTGTAGGCTTTAGAGCACCACCTGCCCAAGTTTAATAAACTATATCAAATTTAAAATTGCAACACAAATTAATATTGGCACGGAGTGATCTTAGGATTGAAGCATTGTTAGACTCAATGGAAAAAAAATTCAGTAATGCCTTAGATAAAAAAACAATTTTTCTCATTAAACAGAAATAGTACCTTTTACTGGGCAGAGGCAACACTCTCGTGTATATTGAGGTGTTTCACAGGCTCTGCAAACCCAAGATGTGAAATCACGAATGTTTCTTGCTCCATAGCATTCTTGGTGGACAGCTATTTGGCACCTGGAAATAACATCAGACTACATGAATTGTCGGTGTCTTTAAGCATTTAGGAGCAACTTGGACGAGTAGCACCTATGAATTCACACAAAAAAAGAAGATAGAAGAAACTTGAACATTTTGGAAGAGGAAGAGAACCCAAAATTACCTATTACAGATAATAATTTTATTGTAATCCCAGTCCTCAACCCATCTACAGATTGCACATCGCTCTGTTGTCCATTTAGTATACACTGGTTCATATTCTTCTGTTTAAGAGAAATGAGAATCATAAAAAATTCATTTTTCAATGCTTTTCAGAGCATAAATGGAGCAACATTGCTAAAACTGTCAAGAAAAGTTATCCAAAATTGATCAAATCAATATACCTTGTAAGAAATCAAGCAGTTTCTGTTTTCTCACTTTTGGAGATGGGCGCTTCATATTGTTTGGAAAGAGTGCATTGTATTGGTCCAACTGTAGAGTAACATTAAAATGTTAAAAATTTTCAGTGGTCCCTGCTCCTTAGAAGTGTCTTAAAATATCAATGATAACAAAGACCATTTCTTTTCAAAGAACTGATTTTTATAGTGGCATCCTAATGATGATAAGAAAATAAATAAGTTGACTTAGTACCCATTTTCCGAGCGATAGCATTTTGTTTTTGACCTTCACGCTACTCTTCCAGTTTTTCGTTTTGCAACCGGTGTGCCGCTCCCATTCTGTTAGTGTTATCTTCTGTGACTTGCAAAGGCCACAATGGCATAATACCCTTAACAAAAAGAAGTTTAACAGTATTTATTATTAAAATGCATTTTATGATTATGAGCATGTTGAAAAGAAAATAAAAGAAAAGGCCTGCTTGTAAAAATAGTTGTGAGAGTGGATGAGAGAGGGGCTTTGATTTAAACATTTCAAAGCCCACTTGCAATTACTACCATTGAAGGATAGTTCATTGAGAAGCTTTTGTCGTTTAATTTACAGATTTAAGAAAACACAGTTAAAAGCTTGTAAAAATGGTTAGCAGGAGCAACATAATGATTAGATGGGAAAGCGAAAACACATTCAAAAGATAAGCTATTTAACTTTTTACATAAAGGAAGGTTGGTCAATTGATGCTTACATGTGCTGCTCAGGAAAGTATGTTCCGTCCACACCTGAACAAATTACAGCCACCTGGCCGGGTTTCATCTCTACCCGACCACCGTGATCATATCTATTTAAAAATGAAGCAAATTTTAGTAATAATACAAAAAGATGTCAATCCAAATCATTGCGAGAGAAAAATACAATAAAAGGGATAATTACGTACAAACCACCCGAAACATCGATATTTATAAATTAACCATCCAAGTAATTTTTTTTGAATTACCGATGTATTTAGAATTCGTTAAAATCTAAAATATGGGTAGAGCTTTTACCATGAGTTTTGATATTTGAGAGAGAATTCAAAAAATGGATGAAAGAAAGTGGTTGATTTGTAAATAGCAAGTTTTAAGTGGTCCGTATGTAATTGTCCAAAAAAAAAAAAAAGAGAAAAAGAGAAGAAATAACCTGACTTGTGAGATCTTTTTGTTTGCATTTGTTGATTCGCTATGAAATTTTTGCTTGCACTCCGGACAATAGTAGTTAGTATTTTCAATATCCTTTATAAAATTAATATGTATTAAAATCAGCACAAATACACAAGGAAGATGATGGCCACAGTTAATCTCATGAAATTATAACGCCAAAAGGATTACATGAAGCAGACCTTAAGATTGCTACACATTTTGTCACATTCCGTATGAACCCAGACTTGGCATCCATCACAGCAAACCTGCAATAAAAAGAATATTGCAGATAAAACTTGAGTTTTTGCACTAACATACACGTTTGACGAATAAAAGAAACCTTTATGACAGTGAAAGTATATCAACTTACCCAACTCCCATTGTCCGAGCGATGCCAAATCCTCTTGCAAATTCCACAGTATTGTTTTGATCTCAATAGCTTCAAAGTATAAAAGTGACCATAAAACATCAGAAATGATTGAGAAATGGGTATATGTGGAGATCCATATCTGGCAATAAGATTCTAGTGAATTCACTCAATGGTCGCCATGATATACCTTTGCACAGCGCCTACAGATCAACTCTTCTGATGTCTGCTTAATATTCTTTGTATTTTTGAATGGAAGTGTCAATCCACAACTTTCACATTTATACCCAAATTTGTCTCCTGACTGATAATGAAAGCCAAATCAGGTCCAAGAATAACTAAACATGCAATACTCTAGTAGATTGAAAAGAAGGATTGGTGAATAATCTGAAAATATATTGAAAATCTGTGTGGTTACTTGCTGTGTGATGCTAAAGCACACCAGTTGGCCAGGGCTGGAGACCTGATTGATATTTACTAGAAAACTATATGGGAAAAAACTCTTCAAAAATTAATAATATTATCTTGCTTTAAGAACAATTTCAGGTTGGCAACATCTTAAAACTGAATCAGAGAGCATGGATACATGTGAACTGTAATAATCCTTTGGTAAGAACTCCAAAACTAAACAGGATTGTCCCCTCTTATGTTTCAACCAAACTTCGTCACTGGATTCAGCTATAAAACCCTTGTGAACAACTGCTCATTCTCATATATCTCTTGATTTACAGATAGATAACTTCATTGCAAATGTTAATTAAGAAAAAAAAATTTTGGTTCACAGGATATGTCTCAAATTTGTTTGATTTACTTTACTTTCTAATGATTGAAGTAGATTTACATAAATACCACTCGATTCTTATTTATTTACATATCGAACACCTAAATATCATTTTTTACATATATGTCAACTTATGCATTCAAATGTATATTTCACCGTTAGAAAGTTTTAAAAATGGTATTTTTAATGTGATTGGAAAAGATTTAGGAAGTCTAAATGTAAAAAAAGTAAAGTTTAGGTGTTAGATAAGCAAATACATAAGAATTGAGTGGTAAGTATGTAAATGCCCCCCAAAAAAATATATTAAAATCCATTCTGAGAGTATATCCTGACATAAACTTTTCAAAAAAGCAAATGCTTGCAACCATCTTGCTTGTACCTGTGACAGGCATTCCAATTCATGGTTAGAATCTGTAGCTTCTTGGGTGCCTCTGGGAACAGACTGCCTGTCTCTCATCTGCACGCCCAGACTAACTTCATCAACTTCAGCTCCGAGGAAGCCCTGCTCGGCTAAGAATGCCTCCTCGATGGCCATGCGAAATTCAGAAGGTTTGCTTCTGTAGAGCTCCGTCTGGCTTTGAAACCTGCCACAATAGACTGCTGGTCAGAAATAGAACCACTAAGGAAATAATCATGCAATATTTTCAGAGCTCCACTCACAAACCTTTCTATATAGTCCATGAATGGAAATAGCCTCCCCTGTTTAACCCATCCATAGTCCTGCCCATAAAGTTGAGGTGAAACACACACACACAAATAATATTTTTAATTAAAATATACTATTTATAGTCCAAATAGTTTAAAAAATACTAATTTAATCAATAATGTTTATTAAATGACAAATATCAAAATAAAGCTAAATCTTTTTCCTCTGCCATTAAATAGTTTAGATAACAGAAAAAAGGTTAAACAGTTGCTGCCCAAATTAGACTCCAAAATAAATCTACATAACTATTAAATAATTAACAATAATATATAGATATTATGTGTCTCCAATACATAGCAAAACTAGAAAGATTTTTAAATAAATTCCTGATTTAAGAGAACGATGGATCATAGCTCATCATAACATTAACACAAATTTTAATGTGTGATGAACGGCAATCCATCAATCACTCTCCCGTTGAGGAATTTTCATGACAATTTTGTTTTTCCACCATGAGTAAAGAATTAGATCCCAAAGAGATACAGGAAGGTTACGCTGTATAATATACCCTTTCATTACCAGAGAACCCAAAGAACATCACACACAGAGCTCCAGAGATGCGGGAATTGAGCACCATAGCTGGAGCTTGCAGAGCTGGATTGATGACAATGGCAGGCCAAAAAGGATACTTCTTGCCGGATTTCGCCCAAACTACATCCCCCAAACCAAAATCCTCAGGGAAAAAGAAATCTTTTCGTTGCTCAGCTCTATCTCTTTGAAAACTATGCTCCTCCATTGGTCCTTCTGGAGAAAAGCTAGCAGGAGCTTTAACACCATAGATCTGCGGCTGAAAACGCTCCTCCAAACACACGAAAGCTTCATAGAGGGATGTGAGAGTGCTTCGTGAAGTCGAGTAATTCCTCACACTGAAGTTCCTGCAAGCTCTGTAGCACTCCTCTTCCCTGATCAATGCGAGGGAGTTGGCTTCCCCGGGATTGAGAAAACCATTTTCTTTATATCCAAAACTGTCATTTTCTTTGTATCCAAAACTGTCTTTCTTACGATCAGGCGGTTTTGCTGCAATCTTTAACTCCGGTTCCATTACTCTGAACTTCGGTTTCTCTTTCTTCCACGGATCAATGAGAACGGAGTCATTGAATCGTGAAGGAAGCACTAGCATCCGTCCCCGGGAGGTTCGTACAATCGGCGTTGATGGGGCCGGCGACACCGCGGCCGGAATCGGTACTAACCGCAAGGCTTCCGCGGCCTCCAGCTCCGCTTCGCCGGGGAAGAATGAAGCCTCTTCGCAGAAACTCCGCCGGAAGTCTTCAGGAAGGTAAGGAAGCCCCACTGAAATCCCGATATCGGCTAAAATTTCGAGCGGAAAGAAGCTATCAATCTTCCGTCTTTTCCGTCGGCTTCCGGCCGCCCCATCACCGTCGCCCTCTCCATCTCCATCCGCCTTGCAACGCTTCAGGCTCGGCATTTGCCCCTGCAGGCTCCGCTTGATAATCATCTTGTCCCCTCACCCAGAACTCAACCCTAAATCCCAGAAACAATCAAAGACGAGATCTTGATGAAGCAGAGAGAGATATATATCGAATTCCAAGCGCCGAAACGATGCAGCAAAAACCCTAATTTGCACCGAACTCGCGGAGGATAATTGGGTCGGATTGGATCGCAGAGCAGGTGAACCCTGCACCTAGAGCCGCAGCCACCACTTCTCCCTTTCTTCCTCCTTTCTCCGTTCAACCTATTGACCTCGAAGGAAAGAGGTTTCGTCTAATTGCAGCCGCAAGCGCGATAGAGAGAGAGAGAGATGCGGGAGAACAGTAGGCTTAACGCGTCAGGTGCAGCGAGGCGAGTCCAATGGGGCTTTATCGCTTCGCCCAAATGGGAGCTAGAGATGGCTAAACTCAAAGTCACCGCTTGCCGGTCCACCTGCCATGGTTTTTTAATCGATCCGGCGGGAAATGGAAATCGTGATGAAGGAGGGAAGCACAATTTAGAGCTCCCCAAATGCAGTTCCTTTTCACTCCAAAACCTTTCCTTTTTATTGTTTTCAAATCGTGGGCTTACGTGGGTGCGGCAAACTCGCAATGGCGGATTCCTCTCAATTAATTAATGGCGCTCGCGAAGATATATGACCAATTTTACTCTCCCGAGTCCTAACAATGAATAACTAACCAGATTGATTTCGTGCATGAATTGATACAATTTGATTGATGGCTATAGTCGGTGCAGATTTTGAAAGTGTTATATTGCCTCGTGATGAAGCTGGATTAATGGTGAGAAGCAGGGTTTCCAAGTCCCATGCACGGGCTGCTCCTCGCCGAGGGAGAAGACGACTCCAAAGACAAGACTTTTAGGCTTAGTGAAAGTAAGACGAGTCAGATCCATGGTGCTTGCGGTTTGTAACAGCAAGGCGTCAGATTTGAAGTTTGGGTTTAGCCATTTTCGGCTTGTCCGTGCAGGCGCGCTAGGATTGGGCTTAGAGATGCCAAGGACAGAGTAAGCAGGGAGATTAGTGTAGATTCATGATTTCTATCTGCGGCCATGATCCTGATCTGCTTATTTCCACGTTCGGAATTCGGTTGAGAGAGATGGGACTTCGAATTTAGAAGTTTCGATTCATGGTTTGTTAACTTTGAGAATAGCTGACAAATACTTTTTTTTATTTAGAAGTTAGTTAAGTTGCTGTGGCGGGTAAGCGGATAATATATGTGTAAATTTGTGGTATTCTGATGATATTATGATGTTATCGTGTGTATACACACAATACGATGACATCTGCACCTATTCAAATATATTATATCCACCGACAATATTATTTGAATGAAATGAGGTCTTATGTATAGGGATGTGTATGAGACCACCTCTTTTCTATTAATTACATGCATATCAAATATTTATTTTTTATTTGCAGTGCTATATATATATATATATATATATATATATATATATATATATATAACATTTAATTTGCCAATGCAATTACGTATTGTTCGATTTATAATTGTTGGATGACATTTGATTTCTTATATGACAATAAAGTACAGTCCACTATGGGAATACATATAATTTCAACGGTCAAATTTTTTGTTGGATAATATAAATAAGATGTGGGTTAATTTAAAGGCCAACGATATTGCTGACAAGTTTTGACGTCTGACGGTTGTTGATTTGGAGAAAATATTGTATTAGGGATTTTGTATGTAGAGTTACGTATGGAGTTCAATGAAATTACGCTACGTGATGTTGATAGGAAATAAAATAAAATTCGTCCGATGACACGAGGGAATATTCCTCCGTGTTATTTAGATGTTATTATGTATTATTTAAGTGTTAGTGTTATTATAACATCGGGAATATTCTCATAATACAATAATATCTCAATAATATATAATAACACGTGAATAACACAGAATAACACGGGGGAATATTCATCGGTGTTACCGGGCCGATTTTTTTCTGTAGTTCTACGTGACGTGATTTCATTGGACTCCGTACTTAACTCTACATGCGGAGTCCTAATGTAATAATTTTTCGTTGATTTGTCTCAACATAACGTTTGACATCCGTCAGTTTCTCGATGCCCCAACGCTTGACCGTCGGAATCTGTTTAAAAATAAAAAAAAATACATGCACTGAAATAAAAAATACATTCCATTACATTCACACCTACAATCTTAGCACAGAAACAAATACAATTATATATTTCAGACTCTAATTTATCAATCCAAACAATTATTAAACTAAAATTATATGAATGAATACACAAGTAAGCACATAAATAATCCTATTGTATTGAACCAGAGAATTACGATATATGTAGATAAAAATAACATGTCTAGATGTCTCATAAAATAAAAATAAATAAATAAATATCCTAACATCTTTTGCAGTGTTCATCATACTCCGTTTCCGACTGTTTCTCTCTCAGTTGTGTCTAATGTCGCAATGTATCTAATTCTATTTTTATTTTTTTCCGCCATTTTAGATTTCATCTCAGTAAGCTTAGCGGTGAATCAGGCTTCTATATCAGGACAGAATGTGACAACCTGCCAACGAACGACATCCTCCTGGGCTATAGAAGTAGATTTAGTAATTGCACTAAAGAAGTGATGAGCGTCGTAAGCTTGTGCCTGTGAACCCAACCTATAAAGGTTTGCTCCCAATATCCCTCTCCGCATATCATGATTGGACTGGTCTGTTTTTGTTTTTTTTCTCTTTTATTTTTGAAGGAGTCACCAGCTTACCTATCGTCATATAACTCCATTTGCTGAGTAAATTTTTCTTTCGGATCATAAGGATGATTTGGAGGAGAGGAATCAGAAGGTAAAGACATACGACAGAAGAAAAAAAAAAACACGTGGAGAACTTTTGTGAAGAAAACTTCTTGTGATAAACCAAGAGCGTACACCTAAAAAATAAGATCAGGTCGAAAATGCCTTGGAAGCATATTGACAAAGAAGACCTGCGAAAGCAACCTATAACCTGAGATTCAAGTGTGTGTGCTTATTCTGGGGTCAAGAGCAACTTTCAAATGTATGTATCCATTTGGTTAATTACATCTCAGGGGTGCCCAAGAATGCTCTCAATTAAAAGAATCTCGCTTACACTTGTCTAACGACTAGTAAAGGGTGTCACAAAAGACGATTATCTCACATGAGTGTTTTGATGCTTCAAAGCTTGTGCTGACCCATACGGGCAGTGAGTAAGTCTCTCACGATCCCATACGGGTGGCGACTTATCGGTGACCAAGGCCTATGAAATAACCAAGTCGACTCATAGGGTCCACACTATGTTTCCAAATCCTAACTGTGTCATAAGGGTTGAGGGTAAATCACCGTATCTCAAATGGGATGTTGTTTATCCACAATCGGAGTCTGATAGTCGACATCAATAAAGTGTCAAAAAGGAGTGATAGTGTCAAAAGGGGTAAAAAAAGGAAGGGTAGAGTAATACTAATCAGGTAGAGATAATTAGGTCAGGATACCACAGATCTCTCATCCCAAGCAATTAAGACCTCAAGTATACTTGATCGTGAAGGTAGTCAACCTAAAGTAACTGGAGACCCACTTGTCAGCAATCCTTGAATTGCATCTTCCAAATGGATCTCGGTAGCCCTAAGGTCAAGATAGGAAACACTATTCCTATGATAAGTAGGAAGAGCAGAAGTGGAACTTATACCTGTCAAAGTAGTGATGATGTTGTTGGTGTGAAAAGAGATGAGAGGACCAACTACAAAGTTGAAGCCACTCTCAAGAAAGGACTTACTCCTCGCCTGCGTCAGGAAGTCTTTGACACTTTAAACATGTTATGTAACCACCTAAGTATAAAACTTATGCTTGGGCAATCAGGTTGAAGAAGCATGAGGACTTCTTCTCGGGACATGCAATATGATGTAGTTTTCTATTCTAATCATAAGTGTGGAGAGTTTATTAATTTTGACAGGGGATATAGCCATACAATGTAGCTCGTTTAAAATTTGGCTTGAGGTCCATGTAGAAAAATAGAAGTGTGAAATTTGAAAATCCTGAATATTTTAAGTCTAAATTTTAATTAGTCTCAAAATTTTATTATTAAGCTTTTTTGTAGAAAGTTTATAAAATTTTAGTTCATAAAGAACCTAAGTGATATGCACAACTCTCAAACAAAATCACAAGCAAAAAATGGGCAAAACTGGCAATCACATTGAAGGAAAATAGTCAAGCAAGCCAAATACAAAATAATAAAAGGTCAGGTTTTGTTGGGTCGGCAACATATTCCAAAAATAGAAAAGTATGGCCAGACATCACAAAAAGTATATGTTTTTTTATAATTTTATACATCAATGAAATTTAGAAATTAAGGTATGGGACACAAGCTAACAGCTTCGGATCCCCGTCGCCAGTCTGACACTTTGGAACCCCTGCTCATACCTTATTTTTAATACAAGACTCTTCTAAGGACTCTAAAAGTTCATAAGAAAAGTAAAAAAAAACACTCAACCTGCATGAAAATAAGGTTAGCAGAAAAAGCTACCAACATGCGGCACATATGCGCCATGCTTGACGGGAGGAACTTAATGACACTTGTAGAAAGAAATTAGTCATTCAAATCATTACTTGCTCCTCCTTATTACAAGTATATGTGTATGTTTTAGGCATGGTTCCCTGCAAGAAAACCGCCCTTAATATACTAGTGCGCACATTTTAAAATCGTTAAACATGAAAAATAAACCAAATGCACAAAAGGTTATGCTTGGCTAGGTCAACCAAACCAACAAAAAACTATAGCCAAGACATCGAAAAGGACTACCTTGCATTTTAGTTCTTAGCCTAGCACACCATCTAACGTATTGTCCTAACACAATATCTAAGTGAGTGCAGGGTTATGTAATAAGGCTGGCATATCTTCAGATAGGGTCATCGTCTCTAGCTCCATCCTGAGGATTTAAGGATTCTAAGAGGTGTCATTATATGCAAGTTTTGAAAAAAATAAAGTTCTAAAAGGCTGAACTCACGTATAGTCTAAAGTAGGGATACAAATAGTTTCAAAATATATTTTTAAAAAATATATTGCATAAAGTAATAAAAATATGTAGATTTTTTTTTTACTTTTAAATTAGTTCCTAAGAAATAGAGAACATAAATGACACCTATTTAATCTCTTGAAACCTTAGGACAACATATGTATGTTGGTCCACAACGTGATAACTAGTATTGCCCACCGAGACATCCTTATGGGCAATACTAGATGTCGCATCGTGACCAGCAGAGGTCGAATGTGTTCATGCAAGCAGTATGAGACAACCATGCAATTATGTGACATTTAAGTGGAGTTAATTGATTTAATCAAACTGGTGGTGTTCGATTGATCTAGTTGACGGAAGAGATCGATCGGGTTGGCTTGGGCAGCTGATTGACGAAGAAGGGTGAGTCGAACAAATCGGGCCGGTGGCGGTCGATCGGTCGAACCGATGAAGGTGGTCAATTGGACCAACGTGAGCGACTAATCTATGAAGGAGGTTCAGTTGAAGCAATAAAGTCGATGGTGGTCGATTGATCGAGTCGATCGGGCTAGCGCGGATGACTGATCAATGAAGGAGGGTCTATTGATGTGATCAAGCCAGTGATAGCCAATCGATTGAAAAGGTTGAAGGTGATTGATTGGGTTGGAGTGGACAGCCTCGATTAGTGTGATAAGGTCAATGGTAGCTAGACTATCAAAAAGACCGAAGGTGGAAGATCACGACGATCACGTCTGCGCGGGCAGCAAATCGACGAAGGATGATTGATTGATGTGATCGGGTCGATGGTAACCGATCAATCAAAAAGACAAAAGTTGGTCAATCGAGCTAGCATGGGTGGCTGACCGACCGACGAATGATGGTCGATTGATGTGATTGGATCGGTGGTGGTCGATCGATCAAAAAGACTGAAGGTGGCCTATCGAGCTAGTGTGGGAGGCCAATCGAAGAAGGAGAGTCGGTCGAAATGATTGGAATGGTAGCGGTCGATCAATCGAACCAACGTATACATGCACAAAATCAAAATTTTTAATGCACATTTTAAAGCACATGCTAAACATACCAATGCAAATGCTAACACATGCATCAAAAGAGACCCAATGGATTTAGACAACGAAATTGGGCTCATCCTAATGATCGACCAATGCAAATGCTAACACATGCATCAAAAGAGACCCAATGGATTTAGACGACGAAATTGGGCTCATCCTAATGATCTCATGGGTGATTCCTAGGGGTAAATGACAGTACAAAGCGAGCGTCACACAAAGCGACGAGCGGCCGCCTCCATTGGCCCATCACTTTCCATGGGGAAAACCTTTGCGGTATAGGGAACATAAAAGACTTGAGACTTTTCATCCTCTACACCCAAACAATATATTTAATTCCTCCCATAATGAGGATGAAATCACATACCCAAATGCGGAATTATGATGATCCCGACGTTCAAATTTTGGGCTAGAAAAGTGAAAAAAAGTTAGATTCTAAGATCCAGACTTAAGGGCTCAAGAAAAGAAAACCGCAAGATTTTATGAGTTGTCTCACCATCTTGAAGCTTGAGGACGTGTTCACTTTGCTTGTCCGAGCTCCGACGAAGTTTCATCGAAGCTCCGATGAGGTTCGCTTCGCTCCTTTCCAAGGAAATGAAGAAACTTTCTTTTATAAGGAGGGTTTGGAGAAGTTTCAGCAGATGTACAAGCTCCGATGATGCTCCAACAATCCTTCCCCAAAGTATGAAGAAGCTCTCCTTCACCATAGGAGAGAAGACACCTTTTCCTTTTCGTTAGTCAAGGTTTTCCTCAAGAAAACCTCACACATACCCGAGGAAAGTAGTGGAGGAAGAGGAAGAATACGAAGGAAGAATGTTTTCTAGGTGGGAGATCAGGGAGAAGATGAAGAAGAAAAAGAAGATGGTTATAGGAAACCAAGCCCTCTCTCTAATTTTTCTCCCAAACTCTTCACCACAAGGCCTTCAAAAGAAAACCCTAGCTTTTTCTCTAGCAAGGAGAGGAAGAAGAAGCAGCTCAAAGCCTTCTCTTGGATGCTAAAAATATTGAAGACGGAGACTTTGAAGAGGCTAATTAGAAGAAAAGCCCCATGCCAACTTCTTCCCTCTTTTTGCTTAAAATGGCCTTGCCTCCTCATCTTGAAAGCTTCCAAAAGAAGTTTAATAATCCTTATATCTCCCACCTAAGAAAATCTCCACATGGACCAAAAAAACCTTGCAATTTCGACTACATAGCGGCTTGGTCTGACTCAAAAAAAAGAAATTCAAGGGAGAAAACCTGGTCCAGATTTTGGACTAACAATTAGGCGTTGGGTTTGGTGCTGGGTGACTGGAACCTACTTTACCAAGACTTGTGAAATGCTAATTCAAAGCATTATGGGCACCTTGGGGCCAACACACTGGCGCCAACTTGCCCAAACCTCGATTTGAAGGCTCCAGAAGGTGGTTTTGGGTGCCTAGGCGCTGATCTAGCCCCGAAAATCCTAGTTTTTACATGAGGGGCCTAGTGAAGGATATTTTTTATTCAAAAGCTATTAGGGACCAAATATGACTAAAATAAAGTTCCATACCTATGGAGACAATGATATTATATCAATGATTCTGGCACCGACGGGTGCCCCGAATCACCATGCAGCTACGTCGTTCTGAACCCTAATCTTGACAGAACTAAGCAATGTGTGATTTTAACATGTGTTTTATATTTGTGATGACTGACCGGAAATGGAGTGCTCATGATAACATAATTGTTGATTTTGTAACCCAATAGTGTGAATATAAATTTCCATTGCCTTCCCAAAGTTAGTATATGTCAGACATCACAAGAATATTTTTATTTTAGAAAATGCACTAATGATGTCATTGTTCAAAATAATATTATCTAGTCGATTTGAAATATCCACTGCAACTGTGTTTCTTAAAACCATTTCTCGGCATTAGGTATCGCATTCCTGGTTGTGAGCACTACAACCAAGTGATTAGAGTGAGACATAAACACTTCAATAAAAGACACTCATCATTACAAAGTGTTATCGATAGAACATTCAGTGTATGGAAGAAGAAGTGGGTCATACTTTGAGATATCTTGACATACTCTTTCAAAAAATGTGTGAAAATAGTTGTTACAACAACAACACTCCATAATTTTATATAGAGGCATCCATCCCGAAGCGATATTGATTTCAGGGTCTTAGATGAAGATACTGCCTGCATGCTTGAAGAAACATTCCAACATCGGACCAAAATTTAGTGTTTAATGAGGACATTAGTACCGCCGAGTACAACACTTCCAAGGGAAATGGCGTGCAAGAGATGATATAGTTAAGGTAAGAGATTACCAATGCTTTGGTGAACACATCAATTGTATTTATGTAGCATCACCTATTGATTTTTTTATTGATAATTCATATTTCACCTGTACGTTGAATTTGTGGATGTATATTTTCTAAATTTTTGTAGCAATCAATATTGTAATTTCCTTGATGTGTCTTAACCACATTTTATTTTTTATTATAAAATTATTTAATTTTCTTTTGTATTTTTGTCTCATATTTATTTTTTCTCAAACGAAGCCATAGTGTATTACAATCACATGAAACATAAGTTCGAGAGCATCAGATACATCGAGAGTTTCAACCCGTTATTGCCACACACGGTGGGTTGATTACCGGTTGAGAGGGGAGGACACCTATGTGAGGAGATTTTACTATTGTCCTATAATCAGAACACCCAAGATTGTAATTATTTTCGCTAGGTTGATGACATAGATGATTTCACTACGGACAATGATTGGTTCAACCGAGAAAATGCTACCTTTGAGAGGAGGTTACCTCGAAGACTTGATCTTCAGGACATGAAGACGAATGTCATTTTAAGCTTGCTGGTTATTGCGATTGTCCTCATTACTATAGTTATATGCATGAAACAACATTCTTTACGTATTAGAGTATTTTGCACCATGCTAATATATATATTTTTTGTAGCTGAACCTATTTATGTTATTCTGTTGTAACTATTCTAAAAGTTGTATGTATCTATATATATATATATATATATATATATCCAAAGCCTAAACTTCAATATTGACAAGCATAATATTTTATTTATATATGAAAATAAAAAAAAGAAATATGTTTGTTGTGACATGAAAAATTTATACAATATTAATGTATAATCAAAATTTAGATGTTAGATATGTAAATACATAAAACTTTAGTGGTATATATGTAAATCCCCAAAAAAGTGTAATATGACTCCGATTTGATTTCGATTTGAGAAGTTTAGAAATGCAGTGCGCTTCTTCAGCTACATTCTCCCCATCTCTTCAGCTGGCCTCTTCCTCCCATCCTCCTATCTTCAGGAAGAAGTCAGCACTGTGCCCAACCATAGAACCCAAACCACCAATCTTAGCTTTCAATATCGGAGTGCAGGAAGTAGCAGAACTTGCACACAACAAGGCAAATCTTTTCAGTGCGAGAGCTTTGAGATGTCTCCCTCTATATCTTGATTTTTATTTACGGTGTTCGATTTCGGTTTTTTTAGGTTTTGGTAGCATCAACGATATCATGCCTCGTCGGTCAAATCTCAAAACCATTTACTTCTGTTATTAATGGAAAAGGAATCGATTTAAAGGCAGCTGTTCGATCTGGTGGCATGCCTTCCACTCATTCTGCTGTAAGCATGCTTTCTGCTTAAACGAATCTCCTGTCCATTTCTGCTTTATCATTTTTGTATGTTGACTTGTGTATTGAATATTTGTTGGAAATCTATTTGGTTACGATTAACTATATGGGATTTGGATTTCCAGGCTGTAGCTGCCGCTGCTACGAGCATTGGTTTAGAGAGGTATGACGAGTTCATGCTGTAAATTTCCTGCATTCACTTTAATTTTTTGGTCTATGCCCATGATCGTATATATCTTAAGGGGGTGTTTGGTAGCACACTTTTAACAAGATTTAGCCATGGATTTAACTTAAATCCAGGCAATCACAAAAAAAAAATTAATAAAAATAAAAATAATGAAATCTAAATCCAACTCTATGTTAAACTGAATTTATTCCGGTTCTGTCTGTAAATCCTGAATTAATAAATCTCACAGAGAGGTGGATTTAATGGATTTAGGTTGTCGTTGCTTGTGACCTTTGCTCCCATCACGAGTTCGCCGGAAATCCAGATTTGATTAATCCTGCTTAACGAAAATCTGACCCTGCAACCAAACACCCCCTAAGAGATTTGCTTTCAAAATTTATTTGAAAATTGATTGTGCCTAATGTTCAACGGGCGCATATAAAGAATTTTCTCAACCATCTGTCAATTTATTTCGTGCAAAACTAATAATTGCTTTTTTGCTTCATTTAATGGATCGAGTTATTTGATATAATTTGGTTGGCTTATAAAATGTAGGGGTTTCTATGATTCAATTTTTGGCCTTTCTGTGGTTTTTGCTTCTGTTGTAATGTATGATGCTCAGGTACACCAACTTGATTTCCATGATTTTGTTAATTCTTTAGCAGTTTCAAAATATTAGTTTCTTGCACTAAGGATTTTCTTTGATGAGTTTCTTTTGCATATTTGCTTGTTTTATTCATGATGCTTGCTTTAGTTTATTTGCAGCTTCAGATTAATCAAAGCTATGCAATGCATGAGATAGAAATCACAATAAAATGCATGGATCTATTTGTTTATCAAGTAGGCGTCACTTTCTGCCACTATGGAATTATAGTTAACAAACGCATCTGAAGTATATTTGTAAAACTTTGATTTATAAGAAAAGCATGGCTTGAAGAGAGTAAAAGCATAGTTTTAAAGGTAAAGCGATGCTTTTTGTTCCTTGTTGGAAAAATAATACACGTGCTATTTAAGCATTATTATAGCTGTTCCATTGTTGAGATAAGCAGTGACGTTGGTCTATGCTAATATGTGGAGCGTGATCGTGTCAATTAATTGGTCACTCAAAGCCATTAGTTTCACCAATCAAGCTTAACTTTGAGTTTGCCGGGTGTTACGAGGAGTGCCCCATTGTATTGGGTTTGGGGTTGCCTCCAATTTTTTTCTTTATTTTATTTTATTTTTTATTTTTATTATAAACCGCACCCAACGGCCAAAAGATAGCAACACCGCACCCATTACATGTTTCAAAACTAGAGAGCTCGACATTGTACTATTTCGGTGTCTTGGCGCCAATAACAGAATTCAGACAGTTTTGACTTAAGGTTTTGGCTTGGATTCTTGATTTAGTGCATGTTGTACGTTGGATTTTGAGTTTTTTCTTGTGCAAAGGAGAGGACTGTCTTGATAATTTTAAAAATGTGGAGAAGTTTGAGTGGTGTAATTTGTATAATTCTCCTCATTTTTCTTCATGGTGGATTTTTTGATGTGGTGTGGCTTCGTGGTTTTTTATATTCTTGGGATTTCCAGGTTAAATCTGGTGTTATGTGTTTTTTTTTTTGTTTTCTTGAGTTGTGCTTTTCCGTTTAAAATTTTTCTTTGGATCTCTCAAATATATTTCTGCATCTCTTTCAACAAGTGGCATTAGAGAAGGGTTTTTGAAGTTCTTTAGTTTGATTGGAAACAGTGGCCGATGAAGCGAGACACAAGTTTGAGAAGTTCAATGGTTTGAACTTTATTTTATGGAAAATGTAAATTAATGATATTTTATGCCAAAAGAAACTATATTTGCCACTGGATAGAATTACCGAGAAGCTAAAATCGTTGAATTTGGAAGAATGAGAAGTTCTTGATCGCATAGCTCTAGATTTGATCCAACTTTCACTTTTCTCAGTTGTTTCTTTCAACATTGTAATGAGAAGCTACTTTTGATCTTATGGCCGCACCAAGAATGTATGAGAAATCTTTAGTCAAACAAAGTTTTTTTGATAAATAGATTATTCAATATGGAGATGGATGATAGTTCAGTGATTGAACACTTGAATAACTTTAACACTGTGACTAACTAGTTGTATTTTGTTGACATTAAGTTTGATGATGAGGCAGGGCACTATTACTCTTATCTTCATTACCTGATAGTTATGATGAGCTTGGTATTGCAGTAACTCTTTAGGAAATATAAAGTTGAACTATATTATGAGGTTAGTGTAGAAAGAAAAAAATTCACAAGAAGACGTGTGGTGAAACCTTAAATTTTGTTCTGAATGTTCATACTAGAGGAAGAAATTTGATTGGAAACACAGACAGAGAAAGATCAAAGTTCAGGAGATGAATGCCCAAGTTAGAGCGACATAAAAGGTAGAGGCAAATACTGAAACGAGAAGAAAAAAACATCATTTTAAGAAAGACTAAAGAACTCTGAAGAAGATTTGTAGTGGAGGTATGGATACAAAATTTTCTATAAATGTCTACAATTTAAATTCAAGGTGAATCCCTTATTTTATCCATAGATATTACTGAATCGTGAATAGTAGATTCATATATATCTTTTCATGCTTGCCTCAATAAAGAGGTGTTAAAAAATTATACTCAAGTTGATATTTAATATGTGTATTTAGGAGATACTCATATATATCTTAACAAAATACTATCATTAGGCATGCTAAGAGTATGAGGCTTGCCAGAATAGTTCTGGATAGAAATAGTTAACATTAAAATTGATCTGATAAATTGTCATTCTTCATTAACTTTGAACGAAGACTTGCATAAAACTTGGAGTGATAAAGAGGTAAATCTATCTCACTTGAAGTATTTGGTTGTTCATCATATGTTTATGTTGATGTAGGATCCAAAAATAAGCTTGATTCAAAATTTAACAAGTGTATTTTCATTGGATATGATTCAAATGACCTTAATTACAAATTATGTGACTAATAGTATCAAAAATTCATTAGGATTAGAGAGGTAACTTTCAATGAAATAGAGATGCACAAGAACAAAAACAAAACTCAGGACCAGTTAACAATTACTTTTGAAAACCTCTCTAAATATGTTGAGATAAAAGACATTAGTGACCAGGGAGATGAAGAAAGAAATGTGCTTAATCTGATGAAACACAAAAAGTTTTTATGCTATTTGCTACTAAAGTCAGAAGGTCTAGCAAAATCTCACGATCAAAACTATACTATTTATTGTTGTCTGATAGTTGTGAACCACAATGTTATGGTGAGACCATTCAACTAGATTACTTAAAAAAGTGGGAGTTTGCCATGGATGATGAAATACCATCACTAATGTTAAATAAGACATAGGAATTGATATAATTACTAGATGATAAAAAGGTAATACACAACAAGTGAGTTTACAGACTAAAAAAAAATCAGATGATATCAAGTTCTACAAGGCGAAACTTATTGTGGAGGGATTTTAACAAAGGAATAAGACTACACATTTTATCTTGTAGTGAAAATGATAACTATTAGGGTTGTGTTGAGCTTAGTAACAATGAAAGATCTATATTTGGAGTAGATTGGTGTGAGAGAACCTTCTTAAATGATGACTTAGAAGATGAGCAATAAATAGTGCAACCATAGAGATATGATGTTCTAAAAAAGAAGATATGGTTTGTAAATTAAAGAAGAGTTTTTATGATTTGAAGTAGACACCTAGACGATGGTATATGAGATTTGATAGGTTTATGTCAGACAGTAGGTACACGAAGCGTTAATTTTTAATAATTATTTCATTGTGTTTTTTATGTATGTGGATGATATGCTGATTGCATGTGCATATGGAGAAGATCAGATATTTGAATGAACAATTATTAAGAGAGTTTGAAATGAAGAATTTAAAATTTAACCAAGTAAATTCTCGGCATAAGAATTAGTAGTGACAAATGTGCAAGCATATTGAAGTTGTCTAAGACAAAATATATTGAGAAGGTCCTACACATATTTAATTTGAGTGAGACAAAATCAGTTTGCACCTCCTTAGGTAGTCACTGTAAGCTAATGACTAATCGCCTAAGTTTAAAGCAGAGCAAACACGAATGAGAAGAGCCCCATATGCTTCAGTTGTTGTATGTTTGATATATGTGATGATATGTATAATACCAAATATTACACATGCAGTGGGAGTTGTCATCGATGTATGAGTAATTCAGACAAACATTATTAGGCAGGAGTGAAGTGAATTTTTAGATACTTAAGATGAATATTCAACAAAATACTTTATTTTGAAAGTGCAGAGATTAATATATAGGGATATGTAAACTTAGATAATGTAGGAGTACAAATATCATCACATTGGGGAATACAACAATGAGTTGGTTTCCAAATTACAGAAGATTGCTGTTCTATCAACTATATAAGCTAAGTTTCTTACTATCACCAAGGCTAGCAAGGAATGATTTGGCTACGAAGCTTTATGGCATAACCTGTCAAGAAGCAAGAGAATGGAAACTTCATAGTGACAGTGTGAGTCCTAGTCATCTAACAAAAAATGCCGCATTTTATGCCATAACGAAACACATTCAATTAAGATATCATTTCATACGTCATTTCTAGAAAATATACAATTATCTTTGAAGAAAATACGTACAACTCTGAATCTTGTTTATATGTTGATTAAGATTGCAACAACTGCTATGCTTAGCTTCAGTTGGAGTTTAGGAAGTTTGACCTGGTTGAGCCACACTATAGTTCATAATTATGAAGAGACTGCAAATTTGAAGGAGCAGGATTGATTGCAACTAGTCTTCAAGTATGAGATTGTTTTTTTTTGTGGAGCCTATATGTATCAGTTAATTGGTTACTCAAGGCCTTCAGTTTTGTCGATCAAGTTTGACGAGAAGTTTGCGGGGGGTGCCGCCCTGTTTTGGATTTAGTGATTTTCAATCTATTTTCTTTATTATACACAGTGCTCCAACGCCCAAAAAGTACCGACGCCGTGTTCAATACATGTTTTAGAACCCAAAAGCTCAACATTCTAGCGCCCAAGGGCCCCGACACTCGTTGGAGCACTAGCCGATAACCAAATTTAGATAGTTTTTACTTAAAATTTTGGCTTCATAGCGGGATTGAGTGAGCGTTGTATGTTGGATTTTGAATTTTTTCTTATGCAAAGGAGAGGAGTGTCCTGAAGTGTTCCAAAGTGTTGAGAAGCTTGAGTGGTGTAATTTATTCAATTCTCCTCATTTTTCCATATAGTAGATTTTTAGTGTGGTGTGGCTCCGTGGTTTTTTCTAGGTTAAATCTTATGTTCCTTGTGTTCTCTATTTTTTTATGTAGTTGTGTGTTTTTGTTCAGAGTTTTGCTTCGGATCTCTCGAGTTTATTTTTGCATCTCTTTCAAAAAATGGCGTCAGAGAGAGGTTTTTAAAGTTTTTTGTTTTAAGTGGAAGCAATGACCGGCAAAGTTAGGTACACGTTTGAGAATTTCAATTGTTTGAATTTTACTTTTTGTAAAATATAAGTTAAATATTCTTTATATAAAAAAAAATTGTATTTGCCACTTGATTGAATCAACAAGATGTTCAATGTCTCTGAAAGAATGAGAAGTTCTTGATCAAAGAACTTTAGGTTTGATTCGACTCACTTTTCACATCTATTTCTTTCAACATTATGAATGAGGAGGCTACTGTTTATCTTTTGGTCGCACTGACAATATTGTATGAGAAACTCTTGGCTTGAAAAAAAAAATTTCTGCTGAAGAGATTATTCAAGATGAAGCTGATGGATGGTAATTCAGTGGTTGAACACTTGAATAACTTCAACATTGTGACTATCCAATTGTATTCTATTGGCATCAAGTTTGATGACGAGGTTAGGACACTACTAATATTTTCTTCATTGCAAGATAGTTATGATGAACTTGTTACTATGGTAACTCTTCATGAAACATGAAGTTGAACTTTGATGATGATGATATGGAATTAGTGTCGAATGATGAAGTTCACAAGAGGATGAGCTGTGAAATTTTAAATTCTACTTTGAATGTTGATACTAATGGAAGGAATCCGAATAGAAACACGTAAAGAGAAATATTCAAGTTATGGAGAGGAAAGTCTCTGTTAGGAAGAGAAAAAGACGCGTGCTGAAATTGCAAGAAGAAATGTCACTTCGACAAAGACTATAGAGCTTTGAAGATGATTGATAGTCGAGGTCTAGATAGAAAATTCTCTACAAATGTTTTTACAGATGAAATCTAAGGGACTCACTTATTTTATTCCTAGATAGTATTGAACGTGAATAATATAATTATTTGCTGCTTTTCATGCTCTAAACAAGTGGTGTTCAAAGTGATATTGAGGTAGTCCAACACAGATTTAACATGAGTAAGGCAAAATCACTTTGCAACCCCTTAGCTTGTCATTTTAAACTATTTAAGGAACAATCACCTAAGTTTGAAACATAGAAAACCCAAATAAGAAGAATTTGGTATGCTTCAACTATTGGAAGTTTGATGTATGCGATGATATGTATACGACCAAATATTGTTCATGCAATGGGAGTGGCCAGTCAATATATGAGTAATTCAGACAAACTTCATTGGGAGGAGGTGAAGTGAATTTTTATACTTGAGATGAATAGTCAACAAAGCGCTTTGCTTTGAAAGTGCAGAGATTAATCTACAAGGATATGTAGATTTAGATTTTGCAAGAGATATTAATGATATAAGAAATACGACATGTTATCTCCACTTTGGGGAACACAATAATGAGTTGGTTTTCCACATTACAGAAGATTGTTCTTCTATCGTCTATAGAAGCTAAGTATATTGCTATGATTGAGGCTAGTAAGGATGATTTGGCTACAGAGCTTTATGACAGAACATGTCAAGGAGCAATAAATTGTAAAGCTTCATAGTGACATTATGAGTGTCAATCATCTAGAAAAGAATGCTGCATTTAATGCAAGAACAAAGCACATTCAACTAATATATAATTTCATCCGTTCACTCTTAGAAGATGGTCAATTATCTTTGGAGAAGATACATACAGTTCAGAATCTAGTCTATTTGTTGACTAAGGTTGTAACAATTAAGAAAATGAAGCTATGGTTAGCTTTAGTTGGATTTTAGAAATTTTGAGATTCGGGCGAGCTATACTGCAGTTCATAACTATGAAAATGTTGTAGGTTTGGAGGAGCGGGATTGATTGCAATTAGCCTTCAAGTATGAGATTGTTATTATGTGGAATCCTGTTGTGCCAATTAATTGGTCAATCAAAGCCCTCAATTTTACAGATCAAGCTTGACAGTGAGTTTGTCGGAGGTATGGGGGTGCCCCCTGTATTGGGTTTGGGGGTACTGCCCCCAAATTATTTTACTACGAGCAATGACCTAGTGCCTGGAAGGCAGCGCTGCCGCACATGGTACATATTTCAGAACCCGAGAGCTCGACATTGTAGCACCCGAAGGTCAGGGCCGTAACGCTTGTTGAAGTGTCTAGCGCCACTATTAAAACGCTCCAACGCCGGTAACCAAATTCAGATAGTTTTCACTTAAATTTTTGCTTTCGCTGCTGGATTGAGTGTGCATTGTATGTTGTGTTTTTTTGTGTTGTGTGCTTTTGTTCAAAGTTTTATTTCGGATCTCTCGAATCGATTTCCACTTCTCTTTCAGCAGGGTAAAATTTTTTGAAGGAGCTCTTCATGTTGGAGTGGAGAGGGGTAGCGGTAGGAGTTATGATTGGGGTAAGGTGGGTACTTGTTTAGATAATGCAATTTGTGAATTTATGCTATTTTCCCTGGTAGGAGAGGAGCTCCTTAAAATGTTTTGTGACATGAAATTATTTTTAAGGTTTTATGTTCTTTTTTTTTATTTTTTTCAGATACTTCTTAGATCAGCCGATCTGATCTTATAGAATTGTTCTTCCATTGTGCACTGTTCCAACTCGAAAGACAAAGGATGATGAATTTTGTATTAATTTATTGTTGTTTTATTCTACTATGATCTGAAAATACTTCAAGTTAAGGTGTCATAGCCATATCTTTTAAGAAGTTCTGATGAAAAGTGGGTTTTGTTTATATCTATAAAATTCAAGCTAATTGAAAAAAAAATTGTTTTGTTAGACACTTCGTTGCCTTATTTGTTAATTTTATGGTTGAAAATCAAGCAATGAAAACATTCCTACACTGTAAATCACATATTAATGAATTTTAGGGATATAAGGAGTTTTGAATTGGAGGATTATGTTTTATTATTTTTGTGACATTATGGGGTATTATAATGGAGTTATTATTAGCTTAGAAAATGTCAGTAACAAAGAAGATATGAGGCTGAAGGAAAGCAGCATATGTGCAAACAGTATAAAAGCCAACCATTTTATGTTTTAGTACAAGCATTAAATCCTTTTTATCAATGGCTTCCCTGTGTACAATATTTATAGAGATAGTTCTTGATACATCCTGTATAGTTCGTTATTGCAAGGACGGAGAAAATAGGGATTGGTAAGATTGGTTTTTTTATGAACGGTGGAGATCCTTTTGACGGAGAGTGTGGCTTTGTGGTGTTGCTGGAGCATGAACTGAGACTGTTACAAGCATGGGGCTTTGTCACCTCCCCAAAAATTGAGTGGCAGGCTAGAATCACCGGTTTGCATCTAAGTTATTTGAATCTAGTAATACTGAGAGGTTTGGTTAGGATATCTGAGTTTTGATTGTGTGGCAAGATGATGAAACATGAATGTGTTATTTTTATACAGTTTTGGATAAAGTGATGATTCACTTCTATGTGCTTTGTACCTGCGTGAAGTGCAGGAATGTTCATCAGTGTAATGGCAATTACATTATTATGATAGAGCAGAGTTTGTGGTGAAGTGGTGACTCTAAATTCTTTCAGAAGCTGACTTAACTAAATGATGCCGGTGGCAGCTTGGCGAGAGATTTGTATTTTAGTAGATGATCGAACCATTGTGGCCTGCCTTTTAACTTTACATGTAATTAAGGTTGAGCCAAGATATGTGCAGTAGCCTATTTGGGATTTTCTATCATGAGGATCCCCAACCCAATCTTAATATGAATAGTTGTGTGGGGCAAGATCTGAACTGTGAATGAGAAGACTGAAATGTATTGTAGCCTTAATATAACGAAGTATTCGCTTTAATAGGTGGAAGTCTTATTGTTGTGGTTGATGCATGTATTGACATACAAATAACAGCGAAGGCAATATCGAGGTAAGTGATTGATAAATATTTTTGAGATTCAACAAGTTGCCTAAACAGGGTGGACTGAGGAAGTTTGGATTTGGAAGTCAAAGTGATTGGTCGCTTGTGGGGCATTGGTTTAATGAGTTGTTTGCAGTCTAGCATACCAATGTGATTGTGGATGTCAAGTGTCTGTTGAGATTGGTTTATTGATGGAGGCCATGAAGAATTTTTCTTGTCTAAAGGCTGAAGAATGTGGATATGATGTCTAGGTTTTTCAAGTTGAATTTTGCTTGCAAAGAGTCGAGAAGTTGAGTTGTAGCTGCTTGGTTATTGCTTCTGAGAAGTAGATTATTCACGTATATATGGAGGTATAGAATAGTACCGTCTTGCTAGTATAGTAACATAAAGGGATCGGTAGCACTGTGATGGAATCCTAGAGTTAGTATGCGGCTAATGAAGGTGGCGAACCATTGATGTGGTGCTTGACATGGGCCATAGATGATTTTCTTGAGGAGACAAACATGATTTCATAGATTAATTTTAGGGCTTCTGAATGCCATGAGGTGAGTTTCTGGTGCGAGCTTTATGGTGATGACATTCCTTTCTGCCCTCAAATACCTTTAGGCAGACTTTGATACGATAAAGAAGATAGGAGGCTGACTTGAAGAAGCATATATTTATGCGGAGAGCATAAAAGCATAGCTTTCTATGTTTCAGCGTATGTTTTGTATCCTTCATATTAATTACTTCCCTAAGTACAGTATTTATAGAAATGATTTCTGAAACAGCCTGTACAGTTTGTTATGCAAGGACAAAGAGGATAGGGTTTTGCAGGAGTGGTTTTCTTTACAGGTTGAGGATCGTTTTTGAGGGAGATTGTGGCTTGGTGAAGTTGCTGGAATATGACCTGTGGCTTTGTTAAGGAATTGACTTCTATGTTTATAACTTCTAAGCTTGAGCGTGTAAGAGATGAAAAGTAGATCGAGGGATTATTAGTTATGGTGATTTTTTGTGATGAACTGTACCTAATATTTGTGGATGTTAGTCTCGTGATAGCTGCAAGATTGCAAATTGGTTCTTTTGTCAAAAGAAATGACACCTAAAAGAGATTGTTAGGCCAGAAGAAGAATAAGTAGCTTGCCAATAACAGCTTCAAGGAGGATAAGTTAGCAATTGTCAAAGTTGTTGTAGATTGCTTAGGTGCATATTTAGATAAAGCTCTCTTGGTAACTACTGTAGATGGATGCTAATGAGTTATTTTGAAAAGAATTTGATGTCTCAAGTGTTCCAAGTGGAAAAGGATTCAAAGTTTTAGGAGATTTTGAATTTTCTATTGGTCCGTTGATTGTTTTAAAAAAAAAAAGAAATTTTTTTTTGGGAATTTGTGTTGGAGCACTATGATTTAACGCAAAAAAAAAAAAAAAAAAAAAAAAAAAAAAAAAAAAATCCAGCTTTCTTGGATGTATATCAAGTTTCAAAGCAAAGAGGGACAGATGGTGATGGTAGTTTTGAGAATTGGTGTTAAGGTGTTATATTTTGGTGGTGTTCGGTAGAGTAATAGTTAGGGTTGATATTTGTGGGGTGGTAATGGTGGGTTATGGTTTGATATTTTTTTTGGGAAAGATGAGTTGGCTGAATAGGAGAAGCTAGGATTTGAATTTTGTGGATTATAGGAGATGCCAAGTGATGGCTTTGTTGGAGTTTTTGGTAAAAGTAGGGTTAGATGAGAGGTGCAAATCTAGGGGTTAGGATTTGATGTGGAGAGAGAGGGATAGATGAGAGGAATTTGGTTTTAGGTTTGAGATTTGGATGACATAGATACTAGGCGATGTATGTGTAGGTTTAGCATTTGAGGGCAAGAAATATGGCAACACCAAAACCTTTCTCCAATACAATAATAGTCCATGAATTATAAGGTCTATATAAATAGCATGTAAGTTCATTCAAAATAAAATATCTTTAAAAACATCTAAACAATAAAAATATTACGGGACTTGGCTTGCATGTTTGGATTTGGGAACCAAGACTTGATATTCGGAGTGCTACTTCCAACTTTTTTTTTTCACACACCGAAACAACGCACACCACATATTCAAGGCCTTGAACCTAACGATATCTTGGTTGAAAGACAAAACTCTCAACTACTAGTCCAAATGCTTGCACCAACGCTTCTTTTAATTTTTAGGCGAGCTTAAATTAAGGAGTTCAAGCCTTATCCAAACAATCTTGTTCTAAAGAAGAAATAGTGAAGTAATTAATCTTTTTTAGCATGCAAAGTGATATGGTCTTGTTTTTGATCTTCTCACTGACATGCTCCTTTTGAGGATGTTCTACATGATGAGCACAAGCTGGAGATGACTGAAATCGATTATATGGATCGATCTCATTTTTAATATTCATGATAGATTGTACTATATGAAACAAGGAGACTACTTCCCAGGTATAAATATTTAGTGTCAAGGGCAATTACAACTGGAAAAAGTTAGAATAGGAAATTCTGACAAAATTTTGGTCAAGATGGATCTCAAAACCATTATGGTTTATATTTCATGTTTGGTTTCAATCAAATTATTTAGTCATTGCATTTATCTTGAAAATGTAGTTAAAAGCATTTTTGCATCGACAATTCTCCATTAAATCCTAATAAATGTGAAGAAAAAATGATTAGCCATTCATTGTAGCAAACCAAATATAGGATAAATTAGTTTTTTCCTCACTTTCTCCTTGACCAAATAACTTGGTGAAAACTACTCTCAATTAAATATCTTTGGGGGTGCTTTTCAGCAGGAAAGATTTAGCGTTAGTAGTATTTAGTAAATTTCGGATTTATAAAATCCACCCTCTCGCTGGTTTTATTAAATCCAAATTTAACATGAGTCGAAGATAATTCAGGCCTTAAATCCGAAATTTCATCAATCCATGAAACTTATGAATTTTAATGTTTGGCTTAATTTAATAAATCCCGATCATAATTCCTGCTAACAGGGCGCTACCAAACAACCCCCTAGTATATTTCCTTTTTTTCTTACTTCGCTCAAACTTAACAGAGCCTTGGTTTCTCAAATTCTATCTGTGAAATTCAGGGAGTTCGAAGAGAGGTGGGAAACCAAGCAAAGGTTTTGAACAAACTACAGATGGACTCTGATTTGGATTCAAAACCTGCAGGATCCTCAATAAATTCCAAAGAAATCTCCCCTCTTTTTTCTGTCTCAGAGAATCCGGATCCCCGCATTGGAAAGTTAGATCCTTATCAACCAAACAGCACTGGAGTTGCAGCAACTAAATTGAGCACACTGCCTGATTTAGAAGTTGATGTCAAAGAACCATCACAGAAATCCTACAGCAGTTTTAAGCTGTTGAATGAATCAGTGGGACACAATGAGATTCAGGTTCTAGTTGGCGCATTCTTGGGTTTTATTGTAAGCTTAGTTGTTGAGGCGATTCTCTAACATTCATTTTATGTATACAATATATACATTTTAAAGCTGTTGATACTAGTCGCTGTTTCTTTTCTCCAATATATTTGATGAAAGCATTGAAGACTTGCATGAAGGGAAATTAAAATTAGGAAAAAAGGTGTGCATGGAAAGCTTTTCTTGACTTCAGAAATTGTTAATATCCTTTTTCGGCTGTTTTAATGATCCAATTTCAAGCTGAGATGGGGTCTCTGCTCGAATAGATTTAGTGCGACTCGAAATCAGCCCATTCTATTCGATTTCGAGCTGAGTTGGCTCGCTTTTGAATCGAGCTCGATCCAGCTTGAAATCAAAACGGGCCGGACCAAATTGAGTTACTGGATCTATTTCAGCTAAGAATCGGCTCAATCGAGCTCAAAATTGAAACTAACTGACTCAAATTACGTTATTTAGATTCATTCCTGTTTGAAATTGGCTCGTGACTCGTTATATTCAATTTTATTTGATATTATATATATAATTTTTATAAATATAAAATAATAAGAACCGTTCTTGAGTCGGTTCGGGCCAATCTATATAAGTTCAAAATTGGCTTGGAAAAAACTCGATCCAAAGGTTCGAGCTCATTTATGTTGATCCGAACATGAGCTAAATTCATAGCCTGATGTGAAGTGGGAAATTAAATTAGTACGGTGAAATACAACAAAAGTGAAGAAATTGATGCGAGAACTTATATATTTATATCTAAATTTAAATTACAAAATTAAACACAAGTGATCATATAATTTTGTCTTTTTACATAAAAACCAAGTGAATCCAGCAACAGGAACTCCTTCGTCCTCCATCTCCGCTGAGCCCCGGCATGAAAAATTGCATCTTTTTACCTGCCTCAACTTCAAATCACATTAGATGATAATAAGCCGAAGAACATCAAAAACTTTGCTTCCGCATCTGAACCAACTCCTTCGTCCCATCCACTCTCTTCCCAACCCAAATCCCATTCTATCAGATTACTACAACGCATACCTCTCTCTCCTCCAATCATTTGTCTCCCGGAAGGCCATCGGCCCTGGCAAGCAGCTGCACGCTCGTCTGCTGCTCTCTAACCTTGGCTTTGACACAGTTCTTGCCACAAAGCTTGTTAATCTATACTCCGACTGCAATCATCTCCCATACGCCCAAAACCTGTTCGATAGAATTCCCAAAAGGAATGTCTTCCTCTGGAACATCCTTATTCGCGGCTACGCATGGAACGGCCCTTTTGAATCTGCTATCTCACTCTACCACCAAATGCTGGAACATGGGCTTCTGCCTGATAACTTCACGTTTCCCTTCGTCCTCAAGGCCTGCTCAGCGCTCTCTGACATTGATAATGGTAGGGAAATTCACAAGCTTGCAGTGCTCACAAGATGGGAGTTGGATGTTTTTGTGGCTGCTGGGCTTATTGACATGTATTCGAAGTGCAGTTCCGTCGAAGATGCACGGAGGCTGTTTGATAGAATGTCTAAGAAAGATGTCGTCCTGTGGAACTCCATGATTGCCGCGTACTCGCTGAATGGGCATCCCTCAGAAGCTCTGTCCCTATTTTGTAACATGGCTTTAGAAGGTTTCAAACCTTCAGTGGCGACTCTTGTGACTGTGATCTCAGCTTCAGCCGACGCAGCTGCTTTACCAAGAGGGAGGGAAATCCATGGCTTCAGTTGGAGGATGGGGTTTTCATCAGCAGACAAGGTAAAGACTGCTCTCCTGGATATGTATGCAAAGTGTGGCTGGGTTCGGCTCGCCCGTGTTCTATTCGAGCAACTTTTGGAAAAAAGGGTTGTTTCTTGGAATGCAATGATTTCTGGATATGCCATGCATGGCCATGCAGATGAGGCTCTCACATTGTTTGAGAAGATGAGAAAAGAAGCTATTTTGCTTCCGGATAACATTACATTTGTTGGAGTTTTATCAGCTTGCAGTCATGCTGGCCTGTTGCAGGAGGGAAGAAGATTCTTTGATTCCATGCTGCACGACTTCTCAATTAAGCCAACTGTGCAGCATTACACTTGCATGATTGACCTCCTTGGTCATGCCGGTAGGTTGGAAGAAGCTAACCAGCTTATTAGCAAGATGCCCATGAAACCAGACTCTGGAGTTTGGGGTGCTTTATTGAATGGGTGCAAGATTCATGGAGATGTTGAATTAGGAGAGAAGGCATTGAGGAAGCTGATAGATTTAGAGCCTGATGATGCTGGAAACTATGTCATCCTTTCTAACATCTACTGCCAGGCTAGGAATTGGGAAGAAGCAGCCAGGATAAGGAAGAGAATGACAGAAAGAGGATTGAAGAAGGCAATTGCTTGTAGCTGGATAGAGGTCAGGAACAGGCATCATGCTTTTCTTGTTGGGGATCTATCTCATCCTCAAGCCAAAGAGATATATGGGGAGCTGGAAAGATTGGAGGGGCTCATGCAACAAGCAGGCTATGTGCCAGATACAATGCCGGTGTTCCATAATGTGAGTGATGATGAGAAGAGGAACATGGTTAGAAGCCATAGTGAGAGGCTGGCTATTGCATTTGGGCTAATTAGCACTCCTCCTGATACAGTGCTTATGGTTAAGAAGAACATTCGAGTCTGTGAGGACTGTCACATTGCTATAAAGTTCATATCACAGATTGTGAATCGGGAGATCATAATAAGAGATGTCAATCGTTATCATCACTTCAAAGGTGGCCATTGTTCCTGCCATGATTATTGGTAGCTTGATTGTCTAATGGGCCTTGTCAACTTAATTTTGAGACCAACGGATGATTGACATAGATATGTGGCATCGCCGAAGCATGGATTGGGATCTATGTACATTCGGGTCTGCACTACTGCTGAGCTGCACCATGCACTCAGATGGGTGAGCCGCACACTGAAGGCCATGGCGCGTGCTTGCAGTGCACTGGCCACCGCTGCAAACTCAACTTCCCTTCGTTCGTCGAGCTTGCTTTATTCATACTGTATTCATTACACAAGAAGCAACTAACATGGAAATTGTGATGCTTGAGGCAAGATGTGCATGATGATCCTTTTCAGTGAGTACAAGTCGCTTTATTAAGTAATACTTCTTCTATTCCATCACATAAAAACTTATTACAAATAAGGTGTCATAAGGCAACCCAAAAATGTTGGCATAAAGCTGATGATGATGATGGTGTAATGATGGAGATTGTACTTTACAGAGTAGGCTTCAGGTCGGACAACTACATTTAGGAATATTTGTAGCATGGCTTAATCTTTAAGAATATCTTTAAAGTATCCAATGAATGTTGCATAACCTTAAAATTTCAATAATCCGAAGGCTTATGAGTCATGATCTCTACCAAAATTTTGATGGTTAAACTAATCACAAACTATTGGAAAGCAAGTTTTCAAACTAGTAGCATTTTGGTAGAACCCATTTTTTGGCTTTATTGGCTCTTTTACTCATTTTGATTTTGGAAAATAAGGAAAAAGGATAATTTTTGTTTTTCGTATTCATTGGGTGTGTGTTTGACTTATAAATTTAATTCATAGACGTTGATATATTATGGGAGTTTTTAATTGTTTATATAACTTGTTTGACTCTTCCAAAAAAGAATATTTTTTATTTTTGTACTTAATTCGTTCCCTTAACTCTGTCGTCCTTTTCTGCCTGTGATAAAGACTATCCAAGTCGATACTCAAATGTTTCGGCAAGGACATGCTCATGATCCTCGTTCACTTTACGGAAGTTGATGTTGTTGCAGGAATGATGCCTCCGAATATAATTGTGGAGTATCCCGATGTTTGGGAAATGGGTAAGATGACATATCGTGAACTATAACTCATCTCTTCTTCTGAATGCCAAAAGTCCTCTCAGTCAAACATTTTTTTTCCTATCTTGTGTGAAATTGCTGTCTCGCTTAAAGTCAAATATGTGATATCTCGTATCAAAATAGGGTTTGAGATACCCTCGTATCAACAAATATCCAACATCAACCAAATAGTATTTATCTGATGTGAAATGCATGATTAATATTGAAAGAAAAATGAGCTCAGTCTCAAGCATACCTGTAGGTGGATGTAGGAAGTTGTATTTGTTATTTCATGTTGTAGCTTTGAAAAATCGATTGTCATATGCACTGCCCTTCCAACCTTTCATAACAAAAGAGAAACACATGTTAAAGTCGCATATCGTCATGTCATTCTATGTTAGGGACTCACAATGACTGATGGACGTGATCTTCTCATTATTTAGAATATGTGCATCAACATGTGTTCTATCGATTGTTCCAATATAGTTCTAGAAGAATAACGAAGGGTCACGTGATTAAAATATTTTTTTGAAAATTGAATATAATAAATAGAAGAAATTACCTTAAATTATGACATGTACCACACATCGTGTGAAATCTCTACGGGGATTCGTTTGAATGTAGGATCTGTTGGTTTTATGACTTGCGAGGAAAACTTACAAGTGCATTTATCCATACTGAGAAGTATCTGCAAATTATTCAAGAGGAGTATTGAATGCTCAATTGCTCATCACATTAATTCATTCTGAGATAATATATAGTAGTTTATCGCCAACACCTCTCGAGAAGTCATCTTGGAGGAGTCATGAAGTTCATGATTTTTGTGTGGTTCCTCCAACAGATCGATGAATATCGTCTGTGTCATGCGGAACATATTGCTAAATATCATTGGGTGGCTCACAAGCAACTTCCTAACCCATTTATGGCTTGCATATGAGGATGTCATGTAAGAGGAGCACTTTATGTACTAGTTATAATATTCGTACCTCAAACATACGATAGCTGCAACTCTCCTTCTGCGTATTTCTCTAGTTTTATCCATGTATTTCAATATTTAATTGACTAACACATAAATATCAATGAATTGACTACAATCATATAAGGTTATGAATAAAATAAACATATAAGCATCAATGAATAAACATATAAGGCATGTTCCAAATAGTTTAAATATCCAAGAAAAATGAAAAGCAATAAACAAATATAAATGTCTCATGCGATTGTAAATAAAATGTCTCTCAAATGTTCATGCTCTCATAAAGATATAGTAGATAAGTCACCTACTATCAACAGACATCACGATGAAAAATTTTTCGCGGGTCAAATTTTCCAGCAACTTCATAGAAAACAATTGCACTGACAAGTCCTCAGAAATTTCTGGATTTGCATTCAAAATTTGTAGAACCTACTGAACAGAAGTTGCTTGAGATGTGTTGGGCTTATTGCCACATGAAGCCAACAACTGTGATTCTTGATTTTAAGGAAAGCAACTCACATTTTCTTTTTTATTTCAACCTGCTGGCGTTTAGAACGGCTCATAGACTCAAGTTAATGGAGGTTCGGGCTGGGGCCTTTAGTGGAATCACCCGATTGGTCGACTTCTAAATTTTTTAGAATGCCACCAAACCCTGTCTCCCTTGGGGCATATGCATTGTTGCTTGTTGCCACGACACCCCCAAACATATAATCCAACTTCTCCGCAAACTGAGGATCTATCCCAATGAAATTTTTTTTTTCAGTATAAACCACCTACAAATTCATATAACATGTTGTTAAATTTAAGAACAAATTAAAAATTGACCGAAAAATGGACATTTCAATAATGCTCACCGCAAGTCTTTTTGCATAACATTCAGCAGAAACATCAATCGTTCGCTTCATCGGATCCCACCTCAATCCCGTTGACCCTCGTTTTAATTTCTTCCATATTTTTCAATTCTTTTGAGCTGATCCCACTTGTTTTTTAATTACATCATAACGTACTCTCTGTCTGTACTTTCCTTAAATTTTATGATAATTTTTTTGCCACTCTTCCTTGTTGAAATAGGCTTTAGGCCTATTTCCCAGATTGACCTCCTTAAAACAAAGATCGTAAAATATTAATTTTGTTTCTTTTTGCCACATTGCAGATGAACCAACCTTTTTAGTCTTTAACTATTGTATTACTAGCATTAAAAAAAACTAATTAATATAAATAAGAATGCCATAATATCAAAATCAAAGAAAAATCATAATGTCGCAATATCACTACCAAAACCTTCGCACCAACACTTCGCACACAGACACATCAGGACACTAACACCACCAGCACACCACCAGCACCACCTCCACACACCAACACCTCCACACTCGCACCAACACTTCGCACACAGACACATCAGGACACTAACACCACCAGCACACCACCAGCACCACCTCCACACACCAACACCTCCAGACAAACACCACCACCTCCTCACAGTAACACACAGACAACACCAGACACCACACTAACACCAACACAACCACAAAGAATCAAAACCTTCACACATACACCAAACCCTCCACCAAACTCCACACCACTAACACTACCTCCACACAAACAGAACCACACACCTCCACACACCAACATCTTCTCTACACAAACAGAACCACCCAGACACCGCCACCTCCTCATACACTAAACACACTGACACATCAACACACCAACATGCATCACACCACCACCTCATCAAAGCAACACAAACAAAAACCCATCCACTGCGCCACCACGTCCTCACAGAAACACACAAACACCACACCATCATCACACCAACTCATCCAACACACGACCACATCCTTACAACAACACACAAACACCGCACCATCATGCCTCGCGACCGCGTTTTAATGATTTTTTTTAAAATGCCACCGTGGCGCAAAAATCAAATGCACCATCTCGAGTTTTCAAACCGTGTCGCGCGAATTCAGTCGAACCAAACGGACCCTAAAAGAGCCAATTTTTTCATAGGTGAAAGAGAAAAATTCAAGGGATTATTTTCAAGCAATAATTTTTTTTTCCATTTCAATTTAAATAAAAATAATATGGGACAATTGATTAACCTGGTCCCATAAAATATTTTTAGGAGCAAATTTGATAGCCTTTAGCTTCCTATGTGAGACAAAACTATGATCACCATTAATATAACTCTTTTTAGCATCTCTTATTATCATCTTGAAAATGAGAATACAGTCCTCCTTTTATCATAAACTTCTATTTGATGGAAGAAAGTCACTCAAATTTACAATAACAGAAAACACTTCAGGTAAAATATTGTTGAGAAATTAGGGCGAAAAAAAAAGAAATCGACACAAATTCTTTTTTTATATTTTATTATATTTATGTTTGAATTTAAAATAAAATATTTCTATCATGTTGAAAATAAATTAACTAGTTTATAAACATTCTCAAACCTTGCTACTTTTAATTATTTTAAGTGTTCTAAAACTAGCCTAATTTATTAATTAAAAATAAATGAAAAATACATCAAATAAATATATTTTAATAACAAAAGAAAAATAAAAAAAATAATTACAAAAAAAAGATTAATTAGATCCCAAATGAACTTTAATTTATTAGAAACATTTATACTAGTATTTGAATATGAACATCATAGAACACTCATATCATGCCTCTAATCACAAAGATCGTAAACATATACTATGTTTATTCTACTCTTTAGTTGAATTTATAGGTGCAAAGAGGAGCCAAAAATTATTACGTGCGTAATTCATATATCGTGTGTTCAACGAAAAATTATTGTATCAGAATTTCTGATGTTAAATTGCATTAGAAGTCCAATCAGAGCCTATCACATGTACAGACAAACTCATCATATATTAAAGAAACGTTTTTTTTACACTAAGGCGGGTCAGACTGTACACGTGGCAGGTCTTGATTGTACTTCTAATGCAAACTTTCAACAGGAGCCTTGATGCAATAATTTCTCGTGTACAATGGTATTGTACAAAAATGTACAACACGGTTGTACAAGAAATCCACATTCATACATACTCCATACATAACATCCAAGGAAGCCAGTGGGTATTATATTAATCCTTAACCTTTTTTAGCTATCATTTACAGATTGATGCCATGAAAACTGATCAGCAGTCTAGTCAACATGATCAACAACAAATCTTTACAAGGAATAAAATTAAAGTGAGAGAGGAAAAAAATAGCCATCATCTGTGCATCTGCTTATTGCTTTCCACGTCCCAAAGCGCTCCTCTCCTTTAAACTCCTTTTTCTGCAGCAGTGAAGAAGGGACCATCAGTTCCAGGATCTGGAGATGTTCTTTTCTTTTTTCTTATAACATGGCAGCTAGAAAATGTGTACAGTGAAGCTGGGAGAAAAGTATAGGTTCTTTACTTGCCTGAATTTTGTACAGTAGCCATGATACTTGGGAGCTAAGGATGGAGGGGATTCCTCATGGCTTGCCATTTTCTCCAGAGGGACGGAGGAGGAAGGAAGAAAAGGAAGGAAGAAAAGAAGGAAAGGAAAAGAAAATGGATCATGAGATCATCTTGTTCCCTATGATATGAATTCATCTCATTGAAATCTGAATAGTTAATGAGATTGCGATAATGCAGTACCACAAACGTTTCAATTTGACCCCTCTTGTCTGCTTCAGATAAGAATCTTGTTAGTATCCATTGTTAGGGTTCAAAATGCAAAACAATAATTTCATGAAAAAAGAAGAAAAATTTCTCTGGTCCAAAGATGCTTCAAACGAAAGGGATAGATAGTATAACTACTTGATAATTTGTTTTTAGTTTTGGATGAAAACCATGACATTTTAATTGGCCTGTTTCTGAATGATGATGCAAAAATCATTTTCAAATATGAGCTTTATGGATCATAATTGAAATAATTTCATCATTCATAGAAATCCTCCCTTAATACTTAGATAATAACCCAATGAAAAGGGAGAAAGTAGAAGAAATTCGGACGGGCAGATGATGGTAAGTATGACCACAAAGTAGGAATACCAAAAAAATTTTATGTGCAGATAATGCACGTACGAATTATTAGTATTCTGATGATATTATACTCAATATCACCATAAAATCATCAAAATCATAGCTACGCTGTTTGCACGTGATATTTCTTCATCAAAAAGACCATCGAGCATACCCGTGAAGCAGATGAATTAATGGCAGAGACCGACGCCGTCGACGTGGCTGCCGAAAGTCCGACGTTGTACGTCATGGTGCCGTCGGGTTGGTAAAGCCCGTAGTTCCTCTCCGAGGTCGGGCCTTGCTTCAAGTCCTCGTTGAACAAAGCGAAGAGATAGACCTCAAGCCTCGGCGTCGGTCTCACCGGCGTCCCCTCGTTCTCCAGCTGCCTGGCCACCAAATTCCTGTTATAAATCATCGCGTTCTCCACAGTTGCTCCCATCTCATCTTCGTCTCCCTTTGAAGGCCACCCGGTTTCTGACACTGATACCTGTATATCCCCATATCCGAACCTTGCAATGGCAAAAATTACAGCATCCACCTGCGCAAATGCTTTGTTCTTAATTTCGATTTGGAGCAATAAAATGGCGCACCTTTTTCTGTCTTTTAAAAAAAATAGGAACTTTGGGTTTTTTTTTTTAAAGGAGAAATTATTTGCTGTGTTCATGTGGAAGCTTGCTCTCAATTCATTACAAGTTTTTATATACTCTTGTTTTTCTGTTTTGCAAAACTATATTTTATTTAGTTTTTTTTTTAAAATAGTTGTGTTTTGTCATTGGACATGATTAATGCTAGAAGATAATGGATGACATTTTCAAAAAAAAAAATTTGTAATAACACCGCAGTTTTTTGAACAATAATTTCATGGTTACATATTCAAAAAATAGCATCGTCCCAGACGAGAAAATATTACATCAGGAGTCTTGATTGTAGTATTTATGTGTTATTTTACTAAAATAACATCGCAATATTACCTGATAACACCTAAATACTATCATTCACACCGAATGTAATATTTTTTCCTCGGACAATGCCAGAGTGTATCTTACGAGTTTTATTGTTTTGTAGTTTAGGAAAGCTATTTGCATGATTGAGATGAAATTTGCTAAGACTGCAATAAAAATAAATTAAAAAAAACTCGCTACTGCTTAATGATTTAAGATTTAAAGGAGCGTGATGATAAGATTCAAGTGGGGTTATAAACTAACACAAAATACTTATCATAAAACCTAAAAGGAAAGCAATATAAATTAAAAACAATCCTAACAGATTCTGTAAACTTTAGTTGTTGTTTTACCAAATAGTTATAAAATCTTATTCATCTATCCTATGATTGTAGCCAAAAGAAGGAACTTAAACTAAGCTGTACAAGATGCCTGAAGAGCTACGATACTATCAATCAAGATTTATCTTCAATCTTAATCACATTCTAATCAAAACTGCATCCCAAACTGTCACTAATTGTTCCAATGTATATTTTCAACCTCGGCTCTGTTTGGCTGCAATACGGATTTACGTTAAATAGAATTTACAAATCCATTAAATCAAACAATCGAGATAGAAGAGACGGAAAATGAAGAAATTTGATCTAATGAAGCCTTAATTTTCATATTTTCGATCTCTAGTTGGATTTAGGCTAAATTCAATCCTAAATCCTATTAAAACGGTGCTACTAAACACCTCCTAAAATCCGAGTGCATTAAGTGTCTTGCACGCCATGCGGCCAGCTAATAGGAGGAAAGAGAGGGGAGAAGCACGCTCCCTCTGATCCCCTCTCTCTCCTCCAATCAGCTAGCCAAAGCCAGAGACACATACAACACATCTAATATTCTCTCCTAAAATTGACATATAATAGTGATAAATGGTAAACACAGAAGGTAATCTGATACAATAATTTTTCACGCGGAGAAATTATTGCATCAGGATACCTGATGCAAGTAAATTTGCATCAGATCAAATGTCCAATAACGGACCACGTGGCGATTTCAGCCCACTGATATACACTGTTCGGGCCCAGGATGTCACGTGCATCATGTTATTGAACACCTGATGTAAATTTGTAATGGTGTTCCGATACAATAATTTTTCACATAGAAGACAATAGAACAATTGTAATTACCTGGGCATATAACATGTTGTCATACTCCAGCCCTGTGTTGGGATCCAACATACCCGACCCAGACTCAAACAACACATATTCCAGCGGAACTCTCTCCGGATCCCCCTTGTAAGCGAAGTAAGGATACGCGTTGATCCAAAACGGCGACCCCGTCTCCGACAAAAACCTCAAAAACTCCCCCATCACCTCCGCTAACTCCGGCCGGAACGACCCCATCGATGGCGGATAAGAATTCGCCAGCACGGCCAGCGAACTAGCCGTGGAAACATGAATAACAGAGTCCAGACCCTGCTCCACCAGACCTTGCCGGATCCCCACCATGGCGGACATCACGCTGCCTATCAAAGCGCTGTCCTGGCAGGTGAAGACCTCGTTCCCGACGGCAATGCCGGTGATCTTCGTGTTCGGGATGAATGGGGTGATGTTGGTGGCGATCCATTTGGCGGCTTGGGTGGGGCTGGCGAGCCAGGGGAGGGCTTCGTTGGGAACGGTGACGATGAGTTCGATGGTGGAGTTGGCGAAGGCGGAGAGGATTTTAGGGTTGGCGTCGTAGATTCGAGTTTTGGTGATGTGGAGGGAGGTGAGGAGGCGGAGGACGTGGTCGGGGGAGGGCAGGTTGTTGGCGATTTGGCCGTAGTTGATGCCCAGGGCTGAGGCTGGCTTTACTGTTTCGAATCCTGCAACAAGATTATGTAATTATGTGGATTAGGTGGTGGCGCAATGAAAATAAAATGTAGGAGAAAATATTTGCATGAAATGTTTTTATTTTAATTAATTTTTATTTTTTATAATTAATTCACATAGATAAATTATAGTATAATTATAATTTTAATTTTATTACATTCCAAAAAATAGATGTATATATTCTTCTGAACGCACTGATGTTATTAATACGAATAAGAGAATAGAATACTAGATGTGTTGCACTTATATATGTTTGGAGTTCAGTGAAAACTAGTTACGTGACAAGTGGGTCTCACATCTCTTAAAAATTTATTATAAATAGTATATTACAGTGAGACTCACTTGTCATATGATAAGTTTTTCACTGGACTCTAGAAACAAATTTATATTCGAAATCTGGATGCAATATTCTCTCGCTAATAGGAGGAGAGAAAGGGTAGGGAGATACTATCTCTCACTCTCCACTCGAAGTAGTAGGTGCAATGCATCTAATATTTTCTGAAAGAGGAGATAATAATGCACCTGAAGAGAAAAGAATGAACACAAACATAAAGGGAACTGTGATTTGTTTGAAGAAAACAAATAATGGAGCTTCCATCATGAAGAAGACAGAGCTAGGAGAGGGAATATGGAGGAAGGGGAAGGAAGATGAGCAGGAAGAGGAGGTAATATATTCAGTAAAGCTCTGAATTCCTTTCTTTGCTTGCAGAGATGGGGTTTGGGAGGAGAAGGGGAAGTGTCAGGAATCGCCTTGCCTTGAGCTATATAGAAGTCTTGAGGTGGGAGGGAAGCGAGCTCTGTTGCCAAAAAGGTTTGGTTTTTAATGGAGGTAGTGCTTGACTCGTTAGATATCTTTACAACGACGACACCTTTTGTCGTTGCTTGTGGTCTGGCAGATTGGCGCCATGGCCGTTGCTTTAGACCAAAGGAAGGGGGGGAAAAGAGAGGAGAATTAGGCGGAGAAAGGTTCTTTGGGCTAGGGAGAAAGGAGTGTGGCTGGATAATTAGCCTTTGCTGCTCTATCTATATCATCATTTCATGGATCTTAATGATTCAAATATTTTAGTGTGTGGATCTAATGGTGTTTGAGCACTAACTAAAGGAGTGTTGTGGGAGACTTTATGCTGGCTTATGATCTCCTTTGTGTTTGGCCGAATTTTCCCTTTTATATATATATATATATTCAAGGAGCTTCGAGGCAATTTTATTAATTATAAAAAATGTTATAAAATTAGGGGTGTAAACGCAGCTCGTGTTCGGCTAATTTATATTTCGAGCTCAAAAAGTGTGTTCGTGTTCGGCTCGTTTGCTTAACAAGCTGAACACGAGCTGTTCACGATCAAAGAGTTATTTTAACTATCCTAATCATGTAGTCATAAGATAATAAGGGTTTGAGCAAAATTTAAAAATTATTATTTATATTAAAACATCATTTGAATCTAATTTAATAATTTTTATTCTATTTTCTTAATCAATATTTTAGTTGATTATAAATCTTTGTAGCCTCGTAGTCAATTAGATTTTTTTAAAATACTACTTTATACATATATAAACTTGATGAGTAGTATTTCGAGCCAAAACGAGTCGAACACCAACGAACACATCTTAGTTAGTATTCGGCTCGTTAACTTATCGAACGAAATTAATATATATATAAACTTGATGAGTAGTATTTCGAGCCAAAAAGAGCCGAACACGAACGAACCCATCTTAGCTCGTGTTCTGCTCGTAACTTATGGAACGAAATTAATATATATATAAACTTGATGAGTAGTATTTCGAGCCAAAACGAGCCGAACACGAACGAACACATCTTAATTTGTGTTCTGCTCGTTAACTTATCGAACCAAATTAACGAGCCGAACACGAGCTTCTTAACGAGCCGAACACGAGCTGTTCGGGAACAACGAGCCCTTTTGACAGCCTTACCTTCATCTGGTATACAACTCACTCAAAAAAGGCCTCAAAAAATAGATACATTTATACCCGAAATCATAATATACAAAAACAAAGAGCTTGTAAAGAAACCAAAGGAAAAACCAGAGAAACAGACCTCGCCTATAGAAGCCTGAGTGACAACCCATCAGATGACTTTTGTAAGGTATTTAATATGGAATGTTAAGTTGAGCTTTCGTTTGTGTGATCCACGAGATTAATAAGTGCAATAATTTCATTAATTGTTTTGCAAATATGGAGGCAAGTGTTATAGGGAGTGTGAATTAAGGGGAACATCAAAGAGACAAAAAAATTATATACATTTTGTTTGGTGAAATATTCTCACTATATAACAAGTGTTTTCCTTATTATGTGAAGGAAAGAGTACATTAGTAGAATAATTTTGCCATTGGTAGTAAAAGAAGAGATGATTAGACCGTAGGAACTCAAAAATGGTCTGCACGGATCTCAAGACAATCAATTAATCGGGCACCCATTTCAGTCGACCGACTAAGCTCTCTCCATCAGCCACCTCACTTCAGTAGTCAGGCCAAGCTCTCTCCCCCTAGACCACCTCACTTCAGTCGACCGACTAAGCTCTCTCCCTCGCCCATCTCATTTTAGTAGGCTGACGAACATGAACATGAAAGTCTGCATCGATCTCGACACGATCCTAACGGCTCTTTCATATCGTACGACGTTTTCTCATGAAGAAGCCTCCCTCTCCCATCAAGACGCCTTTCGCGGAGTGGTCTTTATTTCAATCCAAAGATCCAACTTCAACCAAAGAATCGGAAGCCCTCATCTCAAGCACAACGCGCTTTCCAGGCCATTTGATCTAGGAGACTGACTTCGTTCTTTTCTTCACGGACTGGAACACCAAACCTCAGACCTCCTCAATGACAGTTCTAAGGAGCTTTCCGCCCTCCATGCTCAGCACCACTAAGGAGACATAAGATGAATTTGAAAGAAAGCTTGGAAGATAAGTTCCCACATCTCATTTTATAATGACTTTCGCACAAAAATAAAAATTTAGTTAATTATTACGCTTTAGATAATCATGAATACTACAAACTTGTTTCAAAATCTAGTTTCTCTTGTTCTTATCATAGTTGTCGCTATCAATAATCAGTAGAATTAGAGAACTTTAATATGTACCTAAAAAATATGTCATCAGTAATTACAAAGACATCACATGTATGACAGAAGAGGTGACGTGGCCTCGTGGGACCCATCGAGGATGACCCAGGACTGCAAACTTAACCAACAAGTCCTAGCATAGCAGGAGGACAGTGCACCTAAGACAAATAAAGAGTAGATCAGTCCCTAAAGTCTATCAAACCATATCCACTCAAGTGAACAAGAGCCTTTCAGCCCAAACAAACAGAGAACGTCAAACAGATTCCAGAGCTGTTGACGTAGATCCTGAGCAACTAACCACCTGGCCTGATGGCCACCCAGCATAAGGGTCGTCCAACCGTATATGTGGGCCCCTTGGCCATATTATGTATAGACTAAAATACCTCAGTCATAACAACGTACTCCACGATACAAACGTAATAGTACGATGACCCATTCCTATAAATAAGGGATTCGTTTCATGAATAAAGGTTACACAATTTTACTATTCAAAAATGTGTTATTTCTCTTCCCCACCTCTCTTTCGCTCTTTCTTCAACGCTCTATTCCTTAAGCGTGTCCTCTGGATAGTTTTGGATTTTCAACATTATTCTAATATTATAGCATTATGCATCTTCTACACCTTTACTCCTATATGATATTTTGATTTGAAAGAGTTACAAAAAAAATTCTAAAGTGACCCTCCTTAGAAATCTAGACAATGAACAAAAAAGCATACTTGATACATATGGCTGCAATTGAATTGAGCTTGAGCTCATTTTCGAAACCCTATCAAGTATGACTTGAATTAGTTTTTGTAATAGTTTACAAAATTGGCTTGTTAAAATTCTTGCATCTCTTAATGCAACATAAACTTGGTTCATTTTATAATTGGTCAATTTTAGTTGAGTTGCTCATTTGGAAACATAAACAAGGCTTATTGTGATAAGCTTAATGAGCTAAAAAATGGATTTTAGTTTAGCAAGCATTTAGAATGTGTTCTAAAATCCATCCAATAAGATCCGCTCACAAATCCTATTAACTCAAAGCCTAGAAAAGTAATCCAAACCATTGACATGTCTAACAATTAGTATTACATGCTCACAAAAATGAGCAAAGTGCTAAAATGTAAATAATAATAGTTTTATCTTGCAAATAATGTGGGACTAAAAGATTTTTAAACATAAAAATGAGAAGGGATCTTATGTAAATTTAGAAGATTAATATGTTTGAAAATTTGCTTTCGGTATGTTTGAAACATTACATCTCTATGGGGTTTAGGATTTCATATTAAACTATATATGAATCAATTTAGTATTGTTAATCAGCAACTACGTAAATTTACAACAACTCAACTTAATTTAGTATGTTTGAATGATGTTTATTTTTTTATGGAAGCAACATCTCAGCTTCTGACTTGCCTTTCTGAGGGAATGTTTCAAGGCTCATGTACGAAATATAAGAATCAAGCATATCTAATGACAGAAATAGTTTGGTCTAATTTATATCACAGGGAATTACAAATAAATTATTAACTATGGACTTCATATGGCAAGTATGAACATGAAATATACTCTAAACTTGGTCCTTCAACGTGCTCTGCTCCTTTAAAGAGCAATGATTCTTAATCTGAGTATGAATCAATAGATTTATAAAAAGGGTTTTCGATGAAACAAGAGCTCATTTTGCTAGTTAAGTGGAAGAGGAGCCACCAAACAAAAAATGCTCAAATTTTTTATGAACTACTGAATGTCGCATAAAGACTACTGTGATAAGAAAGTTACACAACCCATTTCGATAATTTATATGTGACTCTTAGAGCAATAATAGTTAAAATATAATTTAACTTGCCTCGAGAATAATTTAATCAGGTTACAAGTTTATTAAAAGAGACAAATTTACAGAAAAAATTAGTGTCACATGTCTTATATAAAAACAAAGAAATGCTTTCCAAGTTTGGCTTGAGATTATTATGTCAACATACACATATTTTTTTATAATGTTGATGCAATGGAGACTGAATGCAGATTTTGTGAGGCTCCTAGATTCAATCCTTAAAATAAATAGAAATAAAACACAGAAGGAAGGTTCATAAAAGTGTCTTTTCTATTTGTCACTTATATCACGTCTTCAGTGACTACTTACATATGAGATGACGTCAAACCAGATTAAGTGAAACAAGTACATTTAGTCATCTAATAGATGGAGAAGAAGGAAATATTTTGATCATACTTACTTAAATTTTTTTTTGGAGTCACGTAATTATAGGCTTGACTTGTGTACAGATAGTTTTCAAACAATATAGTTAGACCACATTACCCTTCTAATATCATTCCGTGAGTGATAGTATGTACAATGTTTCTTTTGAGAAGTGCATGAATACCCATTTCATATTTATCACATTAATTATACCACGCTCTAATTGCCTAAAAGAAAGACTTGATGTATATTTGCAGCTGTTGATAGAAGGGCTATAAATTCTTTTGAAAATAGGTGTAATCACTTATGACAATTCTACAAAATAGAACTTTTAAATGAAAGTATTTTAATGTGGACAATACGTGTTTTTCTAGTGTATATAATTCTATTGAGATTGAATATTGTAGGGAAGTTAGCTTGCACATAATACATGAATTAGTCAAAAACATTTACTCTTCATCATTGTAGAGAAAAATCATAGTTTAACCATCATCAAATATTTCTTCCTCTCATCACCTATTTAGGCGAAATAAAAATGCTTTCAGATGAAATAGAATCGAGAAATCAGGCCCATCACCAAAATTAATTAAAATTGAATTGTGGTAGAATGTTAGTGTGATTCTAAAAACAACCTCAATAATAGCTCACATGAGCTTTAATTCATTAATAATATTAATAAATTTTTAATTAATTTTAATTAAAATTTAGGAGGAAATTTAAATAAATACCAAATTTTCCTTCAAAATTTATGAAAAAATATTATGTACTCAAAGATGACTAGTGAAGCCTCCCTAAGTTTAAAGTTTATTGTAATTTATTATATTTTTTAATGAACTTTTAATTATTTAATTGAATTAAAAATCTAAGAAATTGCTTAAACACATTGAAAATTTATCAAAATTTTCAAAAAGATAGTTGACATTTAGTTGATTTATTTTTTAACTTAATTAATTTTCTTAATTTTGGAGGTAAAATTAAGTTTAAATGAGCATTCAAAAATTCTTAAGAAAATTTTTATTCCTTTTAATTTGATTAGTTATTTCTATGAATTATTTAATATCTTATCAAATTAAATATTAAAGTGATTTAAAATTTTCTAAAAACTCTCATGTGGCTTTGACTTATTAAACAAGATAACTTAGTATTCCCATATTTTTTATAATAGTTTTTTACCATTATGAAATTTCTTATGAATTATTAAATAATATATCTAATTAATCAAATAATTATTTATTTATTTTATTTGTGAATTTTTTCTTTCTTTTTTGATTTCTTTAATTATTTTTTTAGTTTTTTTTTCTGTCAAATTTTATTTTATTTAGAATAAGTTTGGATTTTTATTTAACTTTTTGCTTTATTCAATTATTCATTAAATATTTTATTAATTTTTTTATCATTTAATCAAGTTCAATTAACCTCATAATTAATTTATTTTATTTTTCTTGGGTTCCTTAAGAAAGTTTTAAGTTTATTTTTAGGAATTTTTATTAATTTTATATTAATTAAAAATTAATAATAATTAATCAAGTAATTACCTTAATTGATTAGAATAAACTCATTTGTGTAAATTTTCATTTAATTTTTGACTCCCACTAGCCTTAGATCAACTTATGAAAAAATAGGGAGCTTATAAATTTTAGAAAATTTGGGGTAAATTTTATTATATTTTTAACATTTAAATATGTTTTTAATTAGAAATTCATCAAATACTTCAATAAAATTTAATCAAACGTTTATAAATTCCAAAGAAAATCCTTGAAATCAATTGGAACCCTTGAAATATTTTTTATAATTTTTTAGACAATTTGATAATGTTTTATTTTTTATTTAAATTTTATGAATTAAAGCTCTTTAGATGTTGATAAATTTTCTATTAAAATATTTGGGTATTTTTTTTTTAGCATATTGATTATTTTTACAATTTTTTTTTTAATTTTTGGCCTTGTTTTAAGTTTTTCTAATTTTTAAATTAATTTTCTCATTTTAATTAAAGGTCTACTTAATTAGCATTGATGCAACACTTGCATTACATGTGGCATGCTCTGATTGGTTGTTGAGATCCACATGAATGCCTAATGCTTGCAAGGATTAATCTCAGTCATTTCATCATAAAATAAAGCATTGGGATTAAATCATACATTTTAGTTTATATGATGTATGGTATTTTAGAGATGGCTTGATGAGCAACATTTATTCCAAACAATAGGAATAGATGACTCTCATTTCTTCTCTTGCCTCCATTTAGAAAGTATAATCTATGTGCATATATGCCTCCAATCTCCATGATCTAGAGAGACATTTCTAAATCCCTCTCACCTAAAAATTTCATATGCATGTCTTCATCCATGTCTTCATTCATGATTGAATTATAGATTAGAAGGTTAGAAATTGTAATACCAAGGATAAAACTACCATATAATTGTGTTTATATCTTGATTTTAAAAATTAAATTTTTAAAAATTCTATTTTTAAAAATTTCACCTTTTATGTATTTACAAACTTTACTATATGAGTTATATAAATCATATGAGAAATGGATGTGATCACTTATAATAAAGCTAAAAAGTGTAACTTTCAATTGAAACCATGATCTATAATCTGTTTGCATTTACTCCCTTAACATTCCTTGAGTATTTTTGAGGCTTTCTCATTGCAGATATCCTCACGTGTTCATATTTTTGCTCTTGAAGATATGTTGCGGCAAGAATAAAGTGGGATGTATCATCAAGATCTGGGATGGCGACATTGCTTTATGAAATGAATGCATATCCGGGGAATGGATAGAAAGGCAGCACATTTAAAATCTAATTGGGGTCCTCCTAATCCAAATCTTGAGTAGAGCTGGCTTTCATTTTTAGTTTTTTTATAGCAGCATCAGTAGGTCAGAGACAGTGATGGCTATTTGGTTCGTGAAGATGAAATGATTATGTTTTTTCTGAATCAAACAAGCCAGATATGGCAGAAAACCATGCTTTCTGAGTTTAATATTTCTATTTAATTAACCTTAGTTGACAAACGGTAATGATAACCTTGAATTAATAAGCTGAGTACGTGTGTGTGTGTCGCGTACCCCGGACTGTTGGTTGGCATCCACGGAATAAGACCCCTCAGTCGAGGGTTCTAATCTCCTCTGACATAATTGGCCTTAAGGAGATGATACTTGAATCGATAAGCACATTTGGGGTGACTGGAGGCTCGTATAATAGCCTCAGGCCATGTATAGGTAGGAGAGAGAGTGATCTCAAATTGAGAACAAAAAAGCATACTTAGAAATTTCGATAGCAATGCAACTCTATAGTTCACCATAGTGTTGTGATGATACACTGAATTTATACAATATTATAATGCAATAGTAGAGTCTAGTTCCATATAAGATTGATAGAATGATTGATTTATAAGTAGGTTTGTTGGGCTCTGAGAGAATATTTAATGGATCAATTAAAATGGATACAATCTAATGATAATTGATTTTTTTTCTAAATGTGCGTTTATGTCTTTCTTATCATTGAGCTCTGTTAGGGCGCATTTGAAATTTGAAAATCCTCCATGCTACTCTATCCCCTCTTCCTAGTATCTTGTACTTCTCATTGCTCCCATAATTTTATGTTTCACGTTGCGTAACATTTCATCTGAGTCACTCGTCATTTTGATTGCTTTTGAACTTTTTGGCTTGGGAATTACAACGACATCAACTCTGTGATTTGCACTATAAGAAAAAAAAATGCTAAATTCGACGGAAGAATCGACTGCTTTTTACACGTCAAAAAAATTGTTGTAATTACTGACGGTTTGGTGACAATTTTCTATCTTGGTTATTTGCGTCTACATAACTACAACATAAACTATCGCTTATAAAAAATATTTGATTTTCCGAACACTAAACCCTAAACCCTACACTCGAAGCCCTCGTCTTCTCCCTGAAACCATCACCTTAGTCCCGGTCTCTAATCCCTCGTGCAACAGTCGGGATATGAGATAGCTGGGAATGCAGCGGCGGGATTACAACTTATAGTGACCGAAAACTCCTATTTCCTCCTCCGTCTGCTCCTCTGCTACTCGGAATAACTGAGAAAGAAAATTTGTTATCTTTATTTTCATTTGCTTTGAAGATTGAGTTTAGGGTTTAATACTTATGAGGTTTGTCCAATATTTTCCTACTTCAGTTGGATTACATCTAGGGCCGTGAGTTTAGATCGAACATCATTAATCACTCAAAGATTGATTCAAATTTTGGCTATGATGGAGATCAAATGGAAATAAACGAGTCGAGCTGCGAACAAAATAGTTGGATCAAAGTTTTTTCGAGTCGATTTTGAGCCGTCCACAGCTCGACTCAAAATCAAATCCTTAACTATAAATGACTGTGAATTTAACAAATTTAGCTCGAAGATTGTCAATCTCTCAAAAAAGTTAATAAAAATTTTGGATCGGATCGATATCGAATTGAAAAAAACGAGCGGAGCATGAGCCAAAATTTTGGATCAACTTTTTTTCGAGCCGATTTTGAACGACCCCAACTCAGCTCAAAATAGGATCGTTAATAGCCCTAATTACATTAAGGATCAGCTTTAGTCACATATATTTTTGCTTTATATATAGATGCTCTTACTAGACATTCACATGAGGGTGCACCATGGTGTATGCTTTTTGCAGTGTGTGTGTGTCTCTCTCTCTCTCTCTCTCTATGTGTGTGTATATATATATATTTATATATTATTTTTAAGAGTCTATTTAAGTACTTTTAACATCTAACAAAAATATTTATAACTAATTTTGAGTAATTGGTGTTTTAATGTTAGAAAAGGCTAAAATTATGATTGAGAAAAATTTACTTGATTTTTATAATTCGGAAGGAGCTTCAAATTGATTTCTAAAGAGTGTTGGTTAGCACAAACAATATTTTAAATTTTGAATTTGGCCCAATAAAATTCATAATAATTGAAATAGAGAAAGAAGTTTCAAACGTCAAATATCATCCATGGCCTCTTTCCTGATCCTCCTAGCGAGGAAAAATTATTCTATACGGACACCGTCGTCGATCATTGCAAAGATGTATGTCAGTGGGCCCCACTTTCAACTTTTTTTAAAAAAATTTAATTGCGGTGATCAACGGTGGAAATCAAACACCACATGAATAATTTCTCCTAAGAGAGGGATTCTTGGCACTTAAGACCTTCATACAATAAAAACCCTATGGAAAGGTTGACCCATCACTTTGCTTAGCACATATTTGTTCACATGATATAAATATGAATTTTAATTATAATATATGTTTGGACGACATAAATTTGACATGTAAAAATAGGAGAAAAATGATACATCCAGAAGAATTTCATCAATCATGCATGAATCTTAAAGTGAAAAAAATTCAAGAGGGAATTCAAGACTATTAGAAATGATAGTCTTGTAGTTAAACTAACTTTCATGATAAGATGAAAATAATGTATCCAAATGTGAATTGATTTGACTCCACATAAATCCAAATTAAGCATTTCAAATGCATTTAAAGAGTTTATGATATTAATTGATGAATCAAATAGTTTATGATTCCCACACACTTATTATTGAAAATGAGCATCTTGGTTAGAGGAACCTAACAAGCCTAAGGTTACTCATGTTATAATCATTAATGCACTTAAATATTGAAAAAACAAAGTGTGATCAAAAAAATCATATCAATATTATGATGAAGTGTTTTAAGATTATGGTTATATTAATTAAAAATTACTTACCAAATATAGAAATAAACCACCATTTTTCACATGGAAAGGAGGACCTTAAGCCAAATTTAACATGAGGTTAGAAAAATAAATAGGTCTAAATCCCTTTTTGATGTTTGATATCAATATTCACAACTAGTAATCATCATCATGCGACCTCAATCTCGTGACTCTCGTTGCCCAATTACTATTATCCAGCTACCATCACCTAACTATCATTATCTGAATACCAACATCTAGTTATCATCATCATCAACCACTATAAAATCCTCAAAATTTCACAGTTGACATAAGATATCAAGGTAGAGTTCCAAACTTAATTTTTTTCTTATTCAATTGAAAGGAAAATGAAATTCTACAATCTTCATATATAATGAATAATTTATGATGATCATGCATCAATGTTCTTTTTCTTTCTGTTTGGGTTTTCCATGCAACAATTTTTTGTCTCTTGCAATCTCTTAGAAAAATATCTTGCATTTTTTATTAAAAAAGCTATGTTAAACTCATTTTATTTTTTATCATAAATTTTAGATGTCTTACAACTAATGCATTCCATCTTACAACTAACATTTTTCATTATCAATACAGACAATCAAATCATATAGATCTATTATACATTTTTTTTTTGTAAAACACCTTCTAACATAGTATACTCATAAAATATCATTGTGCAACATTAAAATACAACATCTAGCTAAAATATAAAGTATAAATTACATTATGATGCTAATTAGTTATTCAAAATTTTGTCTAAAAATTTTGCTTTTGATGAAATAATGGTATCACCTGGTAGCTTGTCCTTAAATTACTAGAACTTCGATCATTTTTTATAAAATGGGAGTTGTTAGGGTAATTAATATTTTTGTGGATTTTACCTACTTAATACTTTATACATAAATATTCACACATATTCTTATTAAGTTTTATGACAAATAAGTCCCTTTAAATAGAGCAAATATACTTACATTTATTCTTCTCTATTATCTACAATGCATGAAAGCAAGTTGAAAAGAACCTTTGCTTCTTGAGATTTCAATCAATTTTGCATTACCTTTAACAAAAAAATGATTTATAGAAGCAAGCTCTTAACGAGTGTTCTTTATAAAAATAAATTTTAGGAGGCTTAATAGAGTTCATAAGAAATCATATGTGCTCTCAATAAGTGATAGGGTGAATTTGCTAGTGACTATTTGAGTAAGAGAGCAACCTGTTGAATACAAGATACTAGAGGAGATTTATTGTTGTCTTAATTTGACCATGGAGGAGCTTGGTGAATTTAATAGAAACACATTTTTTCTTTTGTTTTAACAAATCAAGATTCAAACTTTATTATCATACTTATTTCTATCACATTTTTAAATTTTTTAGAAGCTTGTTAGGTACTAGATCATTTTCCCTAAGAGATATGATAATTGGAACTTGTTGCTAAGCATTATGTTTCTTACTTTAGGCTTAATAATTATGTTTAATCTCAACAAGTTTTATGATTTGGATAATTTGCTTGATTCATTCCTCAACATCAAGAGGCATCAAATATAGTATTATCTATTAAGGAACTTGTAATATACAATATTTACTTGTTGTAGTGGTCAGAATTGTAAAAAGCAAGTTTATGGATGTCTGAGAAATTAGTTAGTAGAATATTTTATGTATGTTAAATGGAAGACAAAATTGATGATGCATCAATTTGTATTGACTTTGCAAGAAGTGTAAAATTTGAAAACATGAAGAAATTTTGAGTCCTTAAAATCTTAGAATATGATTATAATTGTAGTAATTGAAATTATATTTATCAAATTATTTTTACTTTTTAAATTTGAATATTTTGTTGTATTTTAATTATTATAATATAAAGATCATGGCCAGTACTATTGATATTTTAGTATTTATAATTTATGGTGTGAAAAATACCCCAATTTTTAGATTTGACACCTCTTCCTTGAATAATTTTATAAAAATGGTCATTCTATTCATTAAAATATATAGCTTTGAATATTGAATAAATGAATTAAACAAAACATTTATAGTACTATGTAGTCTAACAGATAGAAGGTGTTCCATACTACCTTGAAACATAACTAATTAACTAGCTATAACAACATTTTCATGACAAAATTGATGTTGTTAATGCTCTCCAAGATGAAGAAATTTATATCAATTATATTCAATCCAAAATGAAGTAGTTTATAAAACATTTTGCATTGCCATTGTTATGTTGGTGAATAATTAATTAAGTTGTGTCACTTATAATATTTTGATTTACCATAATTTGAATTGAAAAGTTGGCAATGTTGAGACAAAAATTGATGCTACATCCTTGAGGTGAGAACTAGATAAACCAAATCTAAAGAAATTTAGCATATAAGCCATAATTGTTTTCATGATGAGGCCAAGCTAGAGTGCATATTTACAACATCTTTTCTAAAGACTAATAGTGAAATATAATAGTAGCTAATTAAATACAAAGCATTTCTTTATAGATAATTAATTTATGATCAACTATTATTTAACACAATCTAAGAAAATAATTATCATTCAATTAACTTGAACGCAGATATTCGTTATCAATTAACTAGAAAAATAGTTAAATGTAGTTAATTAGCTTTTGTTGATTTCAATTAACCACAGTTTATTGGATTCCAAAGGTAAAGAATGACATTTTAATTGTAGTTGAACCACAAAAGATATATGAAAACTCTCATTCATAGTAACACTTAGAAATGTATTGAATCAATTTGTATAGTTTAGAGTTATTCAACCACAACAAACATCACCAAAAAGAAGTAGTGAAGAAAATATAGTTAAGAAAATCAAAATGAAATGTAATCTCATGGCAACTATAAGAATTAGTGACAAGCACATCATGTTTTCAATGCAAGTCCAAAAATCAAAATAGTTATAAGTGCATCTTTACACTTTACTCTCTCTCCCTCCTAATTAAACATTTGACCTTAAATTTGCACTGAAAAGTTATTTCCTTAAAGAAAGTAAAAATATGTACAACATCAAGTAGAAGGCCTTTTATTTGACTTAACAAGTTCTTATGTTTTTTTATACAATGTCCCCAAGTATATAATGATTGCAAGTAGAAGGCCTCTTGTTTGTCTCAATTACTCGTACCATAAGGAGTTCTCTGCTGTGACCCGGGATGAGCTGACAGAGAATTCAGAGGAGGATGATAGTTTGAGAAGCTGGGGAAGGCCAACCACTCGATAGGTCTCTGCAAATAAGAACATCTTTTCTCCCCTCTTTTTCTTTTTCTTGTCTGGCCTAAAATCTTGTTAACATCATACAAAAAGACATGTAACACTTTCTTTAACGAAAAAAAAAAAATTTACCTCTTCGTAATTTCCTTCACCATCAGTTATATCTTCAAATTTTTTTATCGATTAAATTAGTCGATATCTGTGTTGAATATTGTAATTTAATGAAAAAAAAAAAATAAGAATACTCATTAAGATAAAATGAGGCCCAACTAAAGAAAAGCAATATGATGTGATCAAAGATTGTTTGACTCCACCAATTAGAATTAAGGATTACATTGCACCATGAATCAACATCATTCTTTCAATTGCTGAATACTTGGAAAATATTTGCATGTCCAAATTAGCTATAGATAGAGTTGTACTTGATCAACTATAATTAAAGAGAGCATAACAGCTATGGGATCTCAAAAGCTAAGCCTAGAAGGCCAAGACCATCGCCTTGGCTTGATACTACGAGATCTTTAAATAAGCAAAACATCAGTTTTAAAAATATTTACATAAATCAATTTTACATTCACTCTTTCTTAGTAGGGCTGTCAAAACGGCTCGTTGTTCGTGAACAACTCGTGTTTGATTCGTTCACTAAGTAAACAAGCCGAACACGAAAACTTTTTTTGTGTTTGATATATAAATGAACTGAACACAAACAAAGATTTGTTCGTGTTTCATGTTCGGCTCGTTTTGGCTCAAAATACAACTCATCAATTATATATATTTTTTTAAAAAAATTTTAATTAACTACATGGCTACAAAGATTTATAACCAATTAAGATTATTAATTAAAAAAATAAAATTAACAATATATTAAATTATATTTAAATGATGTTTTAATATAAACAATAAAAGTTAGATCTTGCCCCAACCTTTAACATCCTACGGCTGTGTAATTAGAGTTATCAAAATGACTCTTTGTTCGCGAACAGCTCGTGTTCAACTCGCTAAGCAAACAAGTCGAACACGAACACACTTTTGTGTTCGAAACATAAATGAGCCGAACACGAACAATGATATTTTTTAACGAGTCATTTACACCCCTATTTCTAAGTAGCCAATTTGGTAAGTTTCAAACAAAATTAAATTACATTGTCTTGTTATTAATGAAGAAACTAAATAAAAAAAAAAGAATTCGTAATTAATTATTTTAAGAAAACTTCATGTTATGACATGTGGACACCAAATGCAGGACAATGCATGACCGATGGTCTACACTGACGCAAGCAGTTCACCTAAAAGTGATCTATTTTCCCATGCTGCTGGGTCAGAACCAACTCATCCACTGAAGTTAAGGGAATGTGAAAGCATTATTTTCCAAAAGTATATACTTTCAGGGAACTATTCTTTCAAGTATGCCTTTTTTTGGGTGAGGGGCATTTACATTATGTACCAAAAAATTCTTAAAGTATGTACATATGTAATACTTGAATCTTACATTTTACACTTATATCACCCGTACATGGTTTCAGTTGGGTTTCATGAATATCGAGACCCGGGATAAGCCACACCACGATACGTGATCATTAAGGCAATGCAGATGGAGGCGCAGGTACAGAAGACTGGTGATGGGTGCAATTAGTCTCTGAGTAAGAGATTGTTATGTATGGAGACTGATTTGAAGAGTTGTATATAGGGGTAGAGCACTTGACGCGTATGTGTCAAGTTGTGGGTGCATAAGCACCCACTTGAATGCGAGCAACAGAGATGACGGCGCATATGTGTCCACTCACTCTTTGGCGCTAACTTGATACAGAGAGGCTGGCACATAATTGGCGCATATGCGCGCAAAATTAGGCGCTACGCTCTTCTCTTACAAAAAACTTGGCGCATAAGCGCCAGAGGAGGGGATGTTTTTAACAGGATTTTGTTTTTAATCCCGATTTTGAGCGGCGTATCAGATGTTCCCGTGCAAGATTTACTCGACAAATTTTTGGTGAAGGAAAGAAGTGTCAGAGAGGAGGGTTTTTGGGATCTTAGTAGGAAGAGTTTGGAGCGAGTTCTTGTAAGTTTCATTGAGAGAGGAGAGGAAATTTGAGTGTGTTCTCTATAAGCTCTCTGAGATTCATAATAGAATTTTCTAGTGGTGCGACTTTATGGTTTTTCCCTTTTTCAGGTTTTTCCACATAAAATTCATATGTTCTTTTATTGTTGCTTTGATTATGTTTTCTATATAGTTCTTTGTTCCGGCTTTCTAGAATTAGTGCTATCCTATTGTTCCATAGTGTGGTTTCGTTTCTAATTAATCCTAAGCTCCGGTAAAGTTAGGAATTTTTCTTTGGAATTTTCTATCAAGGTACTTTTTACCTAACATCTTTTATTTTATTTGTGTTGTAAGATATGCACTTCCTGACATATAAATGAAAAGCAAAGAACACAAACAAACACAGATCGTTTAAGTGGTTTGATCCAACTGAATCTACGTCCCATGGGAGGGAATCAATCAAATAGTTCACTAAGGCAAAAGAAATGGAGAATACATAGCTTATACATAGAGATGAGTCATCTTCTTCCTTCTATGGTCTCCCTCCCAAGCGACACCTTGATACAAGGCCTCAAGATGTTATCATCCTCTCTAGCTATTCTCTCATCCGTTGTGGTAGCTTAAAATCTCTTCTCTTGCTTTCCTAAGTCTCACACCCTCTCTATTTATAGAAGCAAGTGAGTGGTAGATGGGAGGTAGGTGAGCGGTAGGTGAGCGACAGATGAGATGTGATAGATGAGCGGTACCACATTACAAAAGCGTCATTTTACCTTAGTTCTTTCCTACATTCCCATTATAAATTTGAGCAGGTGCTCTTATTTTTCATCCAAAAACAATAAAAAAAAAAACGGTTATTAATTGCATACAAGTACGTTGGCAAAGCTACAAAGTGAAAAGGATAAGGAGCTCACTACGTGGTGATATAGACAGACCGACTGCTACCACCTTATCTTGTTACCAACTCCTTTCATCTTCCAAGCTCTTTTCTCTCCTATTCTGCTCCTCTCTTTCCCTTTTAAAGGCCAAAAGAGCGGAGCTGAACGTTCTGGGAAATCAAAAGTGCTGATGGTCCAAGGTTGGACAATTTGCAAGACCCCATTTTTATCTTTTCTGCTGGTCTGGCACCTTAATTATAGGAAAAAGTTCGGTGCATGTCGCAAGAGAAGAGCAGCCATGCATGCATCTTCCCACATGTCTTACTGGACTAAAGAGAAAAGCTAAGAGCTGAGATTCACATCCCAAAATCTGACAAAGTAGACTTTTTTTATGGGGTTTTTACATATCAATCATCCAAAACTTTAAATATAATGTTTTGACCGCTACATTTCAACGACTAAAATTTAAAGCTCGGGATGACATTGCTATATATCATGATCATGATCATGATCATGAGATCATTTTAAATGAAGAGACTTAATTTATGGGAACACAGAGATGGATTTGTTTGCCATGGTTGCATGAAAAAGGCCATTGGAATGGACATAAATTGAAGGTAGCTTTTAAGGATTATGGACACTTGAATGCTTCGGATTTATATTCACTTCTACTAACTTGTACATTGAGAGGAACTCCTCACAACCAAGAACTAATTTTAGGAGTAAAGATTTTGAGTTAGGATATCCTAATTAATATTAGTTTTGGAGGGTTGGAGGATTCATATTGGGAATTGAAAATGGAGCTAGGACTCTTCTATGTCAAATGATTGGTGGGGAATAGTGTCACTAAAACAAAGATGGATAGAATTGTGGATTTAAAATCAAATGATGAGAAAGCTGATGCAATAGAAGAGATTGAAGTTCTCCATATTCTTTTCAGCGTGAGATCGAAGAGGATGAAGTTCACAACAAATTTTGGCATGCAGTGAGTTGTGTCGAAGTTCTTCATTTTTTTATTAGGTATAGCGACAAATTTACGTGGGATTTAAGCCGAATCTTGCCGATGATCATTTTGTGCAAAATTAATCTCGTGATTCCATAAATCTGGATTCCGCAAATTTTGTCTTTAAATCTCGTAAATCCTATATCCTATGAATCGATGTATTTAACTTTGTAGGGCTTGGGATTTAAGTTCACGGGCTTTTGATTGTTTTCACCGTCCATAACTATTTCCTAAATCCTCGCTAAATTGTCAAACAATTCCTTTGAATTTGCAGAATTTAGTAAATCCATTGTCACACAAATTTCCGGCTTTAATGCATTCAAAATTTAGTAAATCTGAATTTACGGAATTTACTAAATTCTAAGAACTTAAATTGCATCGTTTGCCATACATCTTCTAAGTGATTGAAGAGAATAAAGTTGAAAAGCAAATCTAATGGCTCTAATTGTATACAGTTGAGTAATATCGATTTCATTAATTGATTGAAGATGAAATTAAGGGGAGGAATAAATCTAAATTTGAAACCAGCTCCTTGAATATTTACAACACGACCTTAAAAGAAATCATTATCTCTGGTCAGGATATCTAACCAATTTTTTTTTTTTTTATGAAACTAAAACTTATTTTTTTCTCAATCAAACAACAAAAAGATAGTCTCATTCAATTTTTCCTAAACTCAACAAATGCAAAAGTAAATTGCAATTGTATTGCTTTATCATTTCCTTTTTAATTTCTTCAAACTGTGAAGAGTCATAGCCTCTCTAAATGTTAATCTATGGCATGTTTTTTTTTTTTTTTGTAATTAAGTAGGATAGAACCTGGTACATATCTAGATGTGTTCTGAGTTGATAAATTGACAAGATACTTAACACCAGTTTCTTATACCTTAAAAGGGTTCAAAATTTTTTTAATTAGCATTTTCATTACCATACTCTTTTTTAGCTTGGGATCAACTTCTAGTTTTTAGTGAGTGTTTATCAATTAACTCTATTTGATTCTTTTTTTTGGGTAATAATGATAAAGACAAGGGATCAACTTTAGTGCTACAGATAAGTTGAAGATCTTCGTCTAAATTTCAATAAAATTGAGTTATATCTGATTTGATTTAGCTCTGGTATAAGATTATAACATTTTATTAGTTATGTAATGGCATTTATAAATACAAGTATCATTTAAAGCTAATTTACTTTATTTAAGCATAATATTTTGGGCATTCTTTGCTTTGTATTTAGATATTTTGGGCTAATAATTAAAAATTATATATTTTGTATTTTATGATTAGTTTCAATGTAATATTTTTTTATTATAGAAGGAGTTGTGTTTGTGTGATTATATTGACTAATATCCATGATATGTGTTCATTCAATTCATTAATTTCCATCAATGCAACAAGCTATTTTAAGTAATGGAATGCATTAATTATCATCTATGCAACAAGCCAAGCAACAATTAAGTAGTTCAATGGAATAAACTTTATGTAGTATGCTCCATACTTCATTTCAGACATCATAGAGAAGTCCAAGTTTCAATTTTAAATTAAGATGCATGCAAAAGAAGATAAATAGTCAAGTTCAGGTTCAACAGATATTTATGTGCATCTTCATATTCAAGATCGATCTATACTTGAAGATTAGGTATGTCCCATCATGCAGAGGAATGTTCATTCCTTTTGCTATTACTCATGTGCATCATACCCTTTGTTATTACTCATGTGCATCATGCATTCTACTGAATTAGAGTTCATACATACATGTGGACACATTCACCTGTTGTGAGATATGTACTTTCTGACATAGAAATGAGACGAAAAAGAACACAAACAAACACAGATCGTTTACGTGGTTCGATCCAGCTGGATCTACGTCCACGGGAGGGAATCAATCAAATAGTTCACTAAGGCAAAACAAATGGAGAATACATAGCTAATACATAGAGATGAGCTCTCATCTTCCTTCTATGGCCTCCCTCTCAAGCGACACCTTGATACAAGGCCTCAAGATGCTCTCCTCCTTTCTAGCTCTTTAGCTATTCTCTCCTCATTTGTGGTAGCTTAAGATCTCTTCCCTTGCTCCTCCTTCGTGATAGCTTAAGATCTCTTCCCTTGCTCCTCCTTCGTGATAGCTTAAGATCTCTTCCCTTGCTCTTCTAAGCCTCACACCCTCTCTATTTATAGAAGCAAGAGAGTGGTAGGTGGAAGGTAGGTGAGCGGTAGGTGAGATGTGGTAGGTGAGCGACACCACATTACAAAAATGTCATTTTACCTTAGTTCAATAATTGGGGGTCAAAATAACAATTCTCCACCTTGCAATTGAGAAGCTTTAAAGTAAAGATTCCCTCCACCTGGCCCCTGAGGGGCCTTCAGCCCTTGCTTGAGTTTGCTAAGTCCAAACAATACATGGACTTAGCAATCACGGTTCTTCCGATAAGAGAATACAACCCCTTTTT
>NEWO01000320.1:608353-687383 GCA_003013225.1 Phalaenopsis aphrodite | reverse complement strand
AGTGTCTCAAACCAGTCTTTGTGAGGACACATGTGGAAAGAACACCCTGAGTCGAGGATCCACTCCTTACTGGATTCAGATTCTGTGATCATCAGGGCCTCAGCAGAATCGTAGTCATCATAGGCTACGCTTGCTTCTCCTGATTCTTCTAGCTCTTCTTGGTACTTATTCTTCCTTTCTGGGCAGTTCCTCTTGAAATGACTGTCCTTGTGACAATGATAGCACTTGAAAGATTCCCTTGATGACTGATTCCCGCCATCCTTGCTTGACTTTGATCTGTACTGACCATTTCTTGAATTTTTCTTGTCCGATCTTCCTTTGACAATAAGACTGTCTCCGCTGATTTTCTTGTCTCTGTCATGCTTCATCTGAAGTTCTTTCGCTCTAATCAGAGATTGGACCTCCTCCAGATTAATAGTCTGCACTCTTTCATAGAGCATCACATCCTTGAAATGCTCGTAGATCTTAGGAATAGAGTTTAGAAACAGCAGTGTCTTGTCCTCATCGTCCATCTTGACGTCGATGTTCTCAAGGTCGTCGATCTGCTCTGAGACGGATTTGTCTTCATCCATTTTGAAGGAGTATAGACACTGCTTCAAAAAGAGTCTATTAGCCAAAGACTTTGTCAGGTAGAGTACCTCAAGTTTGGCCCAAAGTGCTTGAGCTGTTGTCTCTCTCGACACCTCCCTCAGAACTTTATCGCCCAGGCTTAGGATTATCAAACTGTGAGCCTTGTCCAGCATGCCGATCTTCTTCTTCTCGGTCATGTCGGCCGGCAATGCCGCCGACCCTTGCAAAGCTTCTGCAACACCCTGTTGAACCAATAGAGCTCTCATCTTTACTCTCCATAGGCCGAAGTCGTTCTTCCCATTGAATTTCTCAATGTCGAGTTTGACGGAACTCATTGTCGTGGCTAGGATTTCTTCTAATGAATTCTACCTGCTGCCCTTCCAAGAACTAGGCTTCTCCCCGTGAACTCCACTGCCTTCGCCAACCGAACAGAGAGCTTTGATCCCTTCCGGCAGAGATCACACCTGTTCACCGAAGAAAACTTAATGTTTTGTGCTCGCGCCTCCTTCCCGCAGGCACTCCTTTGCGTCCAGCGAAACAAATCAGGAATTCCTCCTCTGCCTCTCGCATGAGAATAACTGTCTCTCCAGAGCCGTTGCGCCTCGCCAAACTGCTCAGGTCCTCCTGCTTTGCGAACTCCCGAAAAGGGAACTCCTCGAACCCTTCTCTGCGCGATCTCCACCTCTTCCCTCTGGCCGAGCTGCTTGCAAGACCGAAATCCTCTGCTGGCAGCCCTGTCGCAAATTTTCGACCCTCGCTCGATGACTATTCCTCCTCCGTCTCGCCAAACCNAGTTGAGGTTCTTGTTGTTGATCTTCTTCTGCTACCCATCTGCAGTGCCGCCCATCTTCAATCTGATTGCTCATTGTCTCCTCTCTCACTCGAAGATTTGGAGAAGATAGCTCCTCCGCTTCTTCATAACCCAGAGGCCCCTCTCTCTGCTTCCCCATTTTCCTTTCCTTTGTGCAGAACGAGGAGGGAGAGGAAAGGAAAATAAAATAAAATAATAAAAAAATAAATAAAGGGAAGATTTACATACCTGCCACCAAATACCTATGTATTTACATTTCTACCACCTAAAGTTCTACTTTTATATGTGTCATCTTAAAAATATTTATTATGACTTTTTAAACAAATTAAAAAGTGATATTTTTAATATAATATAAAATATTTAGATCTTATAAATGTAAAATGTAAAATTTATATTTTAAATATGCAAATAACTTAAAATTGGGTGGTATGTATGTAAATGCCCCCGGGACCCACCCAAAAATAATAAAATAGTTTTGAAATTAAATATAATATGAAATAGTTTTGAAATTTTAAACTACTACAATCATAATATACCTTCAAAATTTATTCTTTATAAGTAATGTATATGTCACTGTTCTTGTTCAATAATTTATAGAAGAGTTAAAAATAGTGAACAAATTCTTTAAATTGTGATGAAAATAGTCTCATAGAGAACTCATACTTTAATTTTTACATAATCAGAGAGTATTTATTTTCGTACTTGTATAAATTATGTGATTATCTAAAATGGTCATTTATCCAACATTAACAAAAATACTGTAGAGGGGCAGAATGATCATTTATTTAGAAACAGCTGCAAATCAGCTGTTTTCCAAACACACAATTAATCTTAATAGAAAATGACTAATGGATTTGTACTATGCACTCAAATATGAGTTATAAATGAAAATATGTAATGTAATAAGTCGACTAATAAGGATTGAGAAACATGTATTGATTTTTTGTGATAACATAAATTATTTGAAATGAGAGTGGAGAAAGACACTAAAATATTTAGATAATTAAATAAGATTATCAATGTGTTATGAGCCCTTGGAAAGAAACAAACAAGCCATGAATAGATAAGTAGAATACTTTGCCAAAGATTCAAGCTATGATATAATTGACCAATTGCATGGTTCTCTAATAGCTCATTAATATAGAATGACCTCAAAAAATAAAATAAAATAAAATAAAAGATGATGATTTGAAGAAGTTAAAGATAGGCATACTCAAATATTAGGATGAGACTAATAATGAGACATCATATTTGAAAATAAATGAGGATAAAATAGCATTAAAGTTAAAGATAGACATTATAATTATATACAGTCTGTGAGAGGTAATTTATTGGAAAATATTTCAATTAGAATATTGACTAGTGTTCCTGAAGATTTCAAAATTCAGAATCAGTGATTTTTAATTTGGAAGTCAATTAGGATTGGTTGACATTTAAAATGGTTCTTTTTGAATTCTAAAAGAAGAAAGAGTAAGAAGTGGTATGTAAATAAGAAGCGTAGTGGCATGTCAAATTAACATACATTTTTTTATATTGAGATATTCTTATATACTTTAGATTGAGATTTATTTGTTTGGATTTTCTCATTGTTATAATTAGGACTTATAATCCTATCATAAATGCTTAATGAGTGGGCTAAGAGACGAGGATTTAGCATCATAACAAAAAGTGCACAAATTAGTAGTTTTGGTGACTTGAAGTTTGTGAGTTAGAGTACAAATCCAAACATGTTAATCAAATTACTTAAAGATTATCTTCAGCACCTCACCAGTACTATTTATTAAAAATATTTTGATCCTACGGTTTTGGTATATGGATTGTGATTGTCTCATATCCAAAAGGATAAAGGAATGAAGCCTTGATATGCATGATTTTAATTTAAGTGATCAATGTTTAACATTTTTTTTTTGGATTTTAGTGTTAGTTCTTCCATCCATTAAAGTACAATTGAGCAAAAAAATCATCAAATAATGATTCTTACTTTATTTGATATATATCCAAAACCAAATATTATAAGCTTTTTATCTTATGTGCAAAGCTAAAAATGTTTGAAGATATTTTAATTCTAATTCTTATCTTGTGGCTTGACTTATTGAACATCGTTATTATTTGTTGTATAAATATAAATAATTTTTTTTTTTTGGAAAATATGGCTCAAATTGCTTCAAGAAAAAGAAATAATCTAGTTTTTAATATTAATAACATCAATTTTTCTTTAATTCTTGGCTTGATAGTCATAACTTGGTTCTCTTGTCCTTCTTTTACTAACATTTATAATCCTATTGCTAATGACCAACATAATTATCCTATTAATAACAATAATCTTGATTTTTTGCATCAATTTAATTCATAACATCAAAATTTTCATTGAGGATGGTAATACTACTTACTTTTGGAAAGGAATGACTAATTGTTCTAATTTCTTGATCTATTGTATATCCTATGAGAATAATTCTATAGCTGATTAGCATAAAATTGTTTAATTTATACTATTATGACTTGGAAAATTCTTCTTAGGGGGTTACCGTCTAAACATATTTTGATATGCATGTTAACCCTATACGTGTTTTATGCTGTTCTTCTAATGAAACTCATACTCATCTTTTTTTTAGTACCATTAGTCTCTTAATATTTTGAAGAAATGTATTCCAAATGAAGGTTTCTAATGTTCAACTACCACTCATACCATATGGGTTGAAAGAAATAATAACTTTTTTTAATAATTCTAGTATTCTTGCTGATCTTTTGGTTAGAAAAATTCATTTTTTTTGTTTAGAATTAAAAGCATGAAATGGAAATATAAGAATGAGGTGCCTCATATTATTTCCAACCATTGTTTTCATTGCTTAGTTGTTGAATTTTTAATTTATGTATGTAGTCATCTTTCTTTTAGATATTAAACTTGTTTGCATTAGTTTTTACAATCTTATGATTCATTTAGGTATATTTGTTCCAACTTTTAGGATCAAATGGTTTTCTTGGGTTTGAATTGATTTGTGATGTTTTCTAGCTCTGTATTCGAAATCAACTGTTATAAGAGTTTCATCTTGGCCTATCTTTATTCTTGTGGTTTTGATTGTATTTTATTATTTGATTTGTTTTGGTATAACCTTATTTCATGGAAGGAGTTCCAGTATTACTTGTGTGGGCTTACAAGTACTACCAGAAGTTCGTGAAAGATTACAGTTTGATTGTATGGCCTTTGATGAAATAATTGAAGAAAGACAACTTTGAGTAGGGGGAAGTAGAGAGACAGGGCTTTTGAGAAGTTAAAGAAGGAAAAAATTATCCTGTCAGGACTCATAACGTAGAGAACCATTCGCAGTCTAATGAGATCACGTCACGTGACGGTGATAGAAAAAAAAAATCTACCCAGTAACGAGAGATAATATTCCTCCTGTGTTATTCATGTATTATTGTGTGTTATTCAAGTATTATTTTATTATTATAACACCATATATTCTCAGAACACTAACACCTGAATAATACGGAAGAACACATTTTTATTTTTTTTTTTTGTCAACACCACGTAGTTAGATTTCATTGGACTCCGAATGGTTCTTTATGTTGGGAGTACTGACAGAATATGCACTCGTTAAAGAGGACAATGACGAGTGTAGGGGTGCTCGACCAACCATTCTATTTCTCTTATATTAAATCAGTTTTGTATTTTTTTAATAGAGTTGAGGATGAGAAAAGAAAAAAAACAAAGAAACAAAAGTGGAGGATGTTTCTCCTTAGGAGAAACGCCGTAGACCCAAGAACCTAGCAGGCCAACTCCGACGACTGTCTACCTTATCGAACTGTTATGAACCAGAGCACGCCATGGCTAAATCACCAAAGTTTTTCCACTCTCACAGCACCTTACCCTCCTGGACCTCCCGCCTCCGCCGTGTCTCCTCCTCTTCCTCCAATTTCTGTCTTTGCTTCCTGATCATGGGTCTCGCTGGCATACTCTTTGGATCCATCGTTCTTTTAAGAGAGTTTATCTCTGGTCCCAAGTGCTTCGCTGCAGATCCCATATCCATTTCTGTAGCTTGGGAGCGCAGTAGTGGAACCTTGTCCGATCATTTCGTCCTCAATGGAGGCGCCGGTCATAGAGAGAGGCAAAAAATAATGGGCTTTGTTGGGATCCAGACAGGGTTTGCATCCGCTGGCAGGCGGAGATCTCTCCGGAAAACGTGGTTTCCGTCCGATCGCCAAGGTCTTCTACGGTAACCTGTCTATGTATTTTTCGACTTCTATCGCATTTACTTATTATATTTGTCGTTTGTTTAGTATCAGTCATTGATTATTGTATTGATGTTGTTTTTTTCAATTTTTTTTTTTTTTACTTTTCGAACTAGATTCCTATCGGGGTTATCAGATTTGAAGTTCCTTTCTGCAATTTCTTAATTACGATGCATGGGTTATCTATTTCATTTTCGAGAATGCTGCTTTTTGTTTCGTTTGATCTATCCCTAGTAATGATTCTGAGCTTTTCCCTTGATTTGATACTAAATCGACTGTCACCTTTTCATCAACATACCTCTGCATCGACCAGCACACTCCAATATATGCATGCCACTCATCGATAACCTCCTTGGATTTCCTGTAAGAGAAAAGATGCCAAGTGTACCTATAATACCTTCTACTGCTACAATCACAGTTGTGAATAATATACTTTTATTTTTAATCTTAGTGTTTCTACAGTTTTGTTTTCATTGTATCAGAGCAGCTGATGCGGCACAGCTGAGGAATTCCTATTCCTTCTTCTCAAATGGATTCTGTACAGTCCTCAGCCATTTATAAACTATACCCTTCAGATCAACAATGCACCTATTCTTCTTCAACTCAAATTCCTTATGAACGACCTCAAACATACCCTCACCACTCAACTCATAGCCTAAAACTATCTTGCTAGGTGATCAAGTTCTCTAACTTTTCAAAGCCAATGGGGTTGAAGGCTATCTTACTTAAAGTGTTTCTTCATTAGTCAAGCATTTGATTGCCAATGAAGGATCTTTCACACCCAACCGTGATTATCAGCTATGGATTCTAATTGACCAAAAACTAATTGTTGCACTCTATGCAACTATCTACCCATCTCTACTTTCCTATGTTCTTGTTCTTGACACTTGTTCTGAAATATGGATTACCTTTAGTCACAAATTACAATTCACAAACAAATTCAAATTGATTCAATTGAAGAATGAACTTCACAATATCCATATGCTCGGTAGAACTATCGTTTAGTATCTCTCGGATATTGAGAGCAATATAGTTGCAATAGCCTTTGTCGGTACTCCCTCATCCCTTGCGGAAATCTTTCTATATTCTCTTAATAGACTACCAACCAATTAGGCAACTACCACTTATTCTAAACTGCAATTCAAACTAATCTTTAGCCAATCAACTTGGATGAACTCTACTCCCATCTTTGCAGTAAAGAAACCAATCTAGTTGTAAAAGCCATGAAGATACTCTGACTTTCTAAACAACCTCTATCTCATAAGGCTCTAGCAGCAACCAGGGGCAAAGGCCGCAATAGTTTTACCTTTTCAAATAGAGGAAGATCTACTAATAAACTGATAGGTACAAGATAACTTCCACGGAGATTAGGGCAACCACAATATTTTACTTCACCCATACAAAATCTCACAACTCAAATACATAAAAGATAAACACATACAATTCGAGAGGTAGGCAATCTCTCCCAAACCTTGTCTCTAGATTTAAGGGAACAAACACACACATCACATATGCTAACCCTAAACATATTAAACCCTATTTATACAAAACAATAATAACTGACAAATGACTAAAATTGTTCTTTTAGTCATACGTCTAATATAAATCTTTAAACTAGTTTGGCGGGCTCAACATTGACTTAGTGGAGCAGGAAACAGACGAAGCCGTAGCTGTCGATCTAACATTATTCTCCTCCCAAAAAACACCTTATCCTCAAAATGGAAGAGGGAAAACTTCTATTGAATCAAGCCGTATGACTCCAGCTCATAAACTGACTTGAGTTTGACTCTCCATCAGCATTTGACTGAAATAAGAGATGGGTCGTTCACACTTCATGAGGATTGTACCTAACCCACAACTTAAGACATCCATCTCTATAATGAATGGTTGATTGAAATCAGGTACCGCCGACACTGGTACACTCGTCATGGTCTTCTTTAATATCTCAAAAGCCCGTGTCTCAACTTCTCCCTACTAAAAGTTATCTTTCTTCAGTTGCTCCGTCAATGGTCATGTAATCGAACTGTAACCCTTCATGAACTTTTGGTAGTATCCTGTAAGCCCTAAAATTCCTCTCAACCTCTTCAATGTTTTAGGTAGTGACCAATCAACATAGCAACCACCTTCGATGGATTCATTAATACCCTGACTACCGTCAACACCATTTTTTAAATGGCTAATGTGGTCTTCCAAAAAACTGTCTGGTAGCACCTTAAATTTTTGTTATAATCCACGACAGACCCTTCCCGGACCAATGCAAAAAAAATTGCTCGTGTAATTCTTCTTTCCGCGTGGTTCTAAAATATTCCAACAACCGATCTTTGACTTCTTCCCACGTGATTTTAAAACATTCCAACAATCGATCTTTGAATTCTTCCCATGTTCTAATTATCGGCTGTCATTCTCTCCATTGACAAAACGACAGAGCCTTCCTTTCTAAATATAGGGTCGACGCCTTCAAATTTTCTTCCTTTGTTAGCTCATTAACAATAAAATATCTCTCCATGCGATAAACTTAACCAAATGCATACTTTACTTCAAAGATCAATATCTTTTCCTTTTTATGTGCAGTCTCCTCTCCAATTTTCTCGGCCAAAGTACGTTTCACTCATGAAGCGGGTTTTGTGTTCTTTTCCTCGACCCATATTGAATTCCTACCTACTATAAGTTTGGCTTGCCTCATATTCAGTTAACCCATCCCCATAGGCTCCTGAATCGTCTTTCTCTTGGAAGGCTCTAACAACAAAGGCACTAGTGTGGTTGGATGCAACCCTTTGCAGAGGTTCCACCCATTGTGGTCCTTGTTCCAAATTTGAAATCCTTTAAATTAATCTTCTCCATCCATGTATCGTACTCTGTTCTGATCTGCCTACCGTGCTATTCATTCCAAACTTGCAGATGTCATTCAATTCCCACTAAATGCCATCGCTCGAATCTGCTCTCGACTTTTTTGCTCGATCTCGCCCGCTTTGGTCCGTTTCAACGGTTTGGATGTTGTGTTATTCTTTTAAAGTGCTACCACTCAAGTTCGCTCCCGATAGCTTCGCTCGATCTTGCGGTTCCATATCTGCCTAAAACAACAATATGCCTTTATATTATGCGAATCCTTCTGGTTGTTGTCGCTCGCGTTTGTCTCAAAAGCTATGGCTCGATCTCGCAATAGGAAAACCATGATTTTCTTCGTCATTACTTCTAGGGACATGAATCTCCCTTCCATGGATGAGAATAATCCCTTCAAGTTCGAGAAAGCCTCCTCTATTCCATATATGATATTGCCTAAGTCTCCCTCTAATTTTTCCTCCAAGGCATCTATTTTTTTGGCCGCCGTTACTTCCATAAAGGTTTTTGATCATAAAGATAACTTCTTTACATCGTGATCCCGTCGTTGGCTTCTCAACTCGCTCTAATCTGGACTGTATTGTGAGGTTTGATCACTAAGGCGATGCCTTTGATCAGGAATGTATCGCGATCCCATCTTTGGCTTCCTATCTAGCTTGCATCACAATTGTATTGCGAGGATCGGTTACAACAATGTCGTGATCCTGTCGTAGTCTTCCTAGCTTGCTCTAATCGTGATTGTATCACGAGGTTTAGTCATGGCAACAAGTTTTGTACTCCACATATCTGTCGTAGGCTTCCCAACTCGACTAATGTATCGCGAGGTTTGGTCACGACAACTGACAACGATCATGCAAAGGAGATGCCCTATATGTCGCGATCTCACCGGCTTCCCAGAGAGATCGTGATCTCATCACTGGCTTCCCAACACTCGAATCAGGAATGGATTGCAAGATTCGGTCACAATGAAGCGTCGCAATCTCGTCTTTTCATGCTCTGATACAAATTTGATAAGAACGACACAACTCCCATAGAAATACGGCAATCATAATGTTTTACTTCACAAACACAAAAGAACATAAAACAAATACATAAAAGATAAAGAACCACAATTAGAGAGGTAGGTGATCTCTTTCAAACCATAATCCTAGATTCAAAATAACACTCAAACACATCACATAACCTAACCATAAAGATATTAAGCCCGATTTATACCCAAAAATAATTACTAACAAATGACTAAATTATTTTTTCTGTCTTACGCCTAATATAAGGCTTTAAATTTTTTTGGCGGGCTCTATATTGATTTCGTGGAGCTCGAGATAGATGGTACCATAAGCGCTGATCTAACATAAACATCATCAAGAGGTGAAATCACTTCCACTACGGTTCTAGCCCACCAAATCTGATGCAGAAAGGTCACACCACAGCTAACTGTTGGCATTACCAAGATCTTAGCTTCATTGGGTGCCATTCAAACCATAAACTCTTATTGCTCGAACACGACTCAACAGATCAATCCCTCTATCAAATGGATTTTGGAGTTGGGAGCTATCTCAAACTTAACCTCTGACGCTCATCATCTTCAGAATCCCAGAATCCCACCAATTAATGCAATCATCAAGTCTCATAAGCAATCACCAGACCATACCCATCTCTCATACAACTCAAGGCCTCCTACATACTCCAACCACTAAGTTAACATTAAATCAACTTCTCTATGTTCCAACCTATCACACAATTTGATTTCTGTTAATAAACTCACTGTTGATAATTCATGTATTGCTCTCTTTGATTCCAATACCTACAAGATATTGGACAACTTCTTTTCAAATGTTCTTGCCTTAAAGGCCTCTACTCTATCAAAGATTCTACTATCTCTGACAATTTCTGTCTGTATCTAGCGCTATTCTCCATCAAATTTGTAGCAGCTCTATGGAATCGAATGTTAGGCCATTCTCATGCAACCCTTTACTCCAGCATTGCAAAATTGCATCCTATTCTTCAGCGTCAAGTCCATCAGACTACCTGCACCACCTGTCATCTTTTCAAAAGTACTTGTTTATCATTTATTAGATCACGATCTTGTATTAGATCACAATATTGTACTAGCTCACCTTTACAGTTAGTTCACATTGATGTATGTACTCTTTTCCGCACTTCTTCTACTAATGGCTATAGATGTTGTGTTTTATTCTTGATGATTATGCAAAAATTAGTGGTTATATTCTATGTTGTACAAATCTGACCCTTTTCAAAATTTCTTGAGTTTAAAAACATGGTTAAAATGTAATACAATGCTAGTATCAAAATACTTGGAATTGATGAAGAAGGAGAATATTTTAAAAATAATTTCTTCACAACATTAAAGCAATTTTACATTATATATTTGTGCACTTGTGCTTACACCCCTGAGCAATATGATTCAGCTGAGTGTAAAAATTGACATCTCCTCGAAGCAACTCACTTACTTTTATTAGAATCCTCTCTACCATGACAATTTCGGACTATGCCTTTCTCACAACCAACTACCTTATCAACCGTCTACCATCTCCCATCATCAAAATGATTCCCCCTATAAAACATTATACAACAAGGGGCTTTAACTATCATCATCTTAAATTTTTGGATGCCATTACTTTTTTTTGGTTACGCCCCTATTAACCCAACACTCCAATGTCTATTAAGTATGTTTTCTTAGGCAATGCTACATCTTAAAAAGACTATCATTGTCTCGCCCCATCAATATATCTCTCTCTCATCATGTTATATTTTCTGAAGATATTTTCAGAACTCACCCTCACCTTCATCCACTACACATTGTCATTCTCCCCCACCACTTATATTAGTCCTTGTTTTTCACCTCTTCACCAAAACACCACTTATATTAGTCCTTGTTTTCCACCTCTTCACCAAAACATATCATTCAACTTCAACCCAATCAGCTGCGGCGCCCGCACCCCCCGCGCCTCAACTCCCTGCACAACCTTTCATCCAACTGATACTCCCCACTCAAATGCCACCTCCCACATCCAATCATCACTCAATGCAAACCCGACTTAAAAACTGCATCACTTGATTAAAGAAATAATTTGATCTTGCACATACCATTTACCCATCTGATCTTAGCATCTTCACAGAGGCTGTCAAACCTCACACTGGAGAAAAGCAATTTCAATTGAATTCCAAACCTTACAAGCTCAAGCGGCCTGTGAGCTTGTCCCATTCTCTCCACACTACAATTTGCTAGGCTGCAAATGGACTTGTAGAACTAAAATCCACAACAACTAGACTATAGCCAGATACAAATCCAGGCTTTTTGCTCAAGGCTTCAGGTAAGAGCATGATCCGGACAATATGGAAACATTTAGCCTGGTGGCAAAGTTCCTCACAATTCATATTCTTCTTAAATTTTCTGTAACCCGCCAGTGTTATATTTGTCAATCAGACGGTTCAAATGCCTTTCTCCATGGAGAACTCTCATAAACAGTCTACATGAAGTAGCTCCCCAGGGTTCTGTGGAGTCCCAGTTCCTGATCACATCTGCCTCATCAGAAAGGCTTTTTGGTCTAAGATAGGCTCCCAGACAGTGGTTCACTACTTCCACTAATCATCTCATGTAACTTGGCTTTCGTTCCAATGCAACAAACTCCATTCTATGTATCTATCAACAACTTCTCTATGTAGATGATATACTCTTTATAGTAAATGACACTCCAACACGAGAAAACATACTTAGCAAATGGCAACAACAATTTCCCCTCTAGGACCTTGGGCCATTATCACATTTTCTGGCCTTGTAAGTCACCCCCCAAGTGTCACTGACACATATTTTGCCAAATCAAATGTGCTCATGAAATACTTGTCAAAGCAGACATGCAAGATATTGAAGTCACCTTGATATAGTGGTTGAGAGCTTTGTCTTTTAATCAAGTGGTTTTGGGTTCGAGGCCTGGCGTATGCGGTGTGCGCGCGTTTGTGCGTGTGTGGGGGGAAAAAGCCGATATGCAGGATTGCAAATCAAGTCCTACCCCATTTTCACTTTGGGAAACCACCTCCCAATATGGATGATCCCTTTCCCCAACCTCAACTCTACAGACAACTCACAAGATCTCTATAGTATTATAACATCACAAGACTTGACTTTGTCTTTGCCACCAATCGCCTTTGTTAATTTATGCAAAATCTCTCAAACCACTACTTCCAACTTCTAAAATGCACTTTGTATTCATAAAGGGAATCCTAACAGTCTGAATTTCTATCACTCGTGCCTCTTTCAGCCTTCAAGCCTTCACCGACTCGGATTGAGCATGGAATTCTACAGATTGCAAGTCAATAATGGGATATTGCATCTTTCTTGGTGAAAGTCTCGTCTCTTGGAGTGACAATAAATAAACTTCTGTGACAACTGAAGTTGGATATAGGACACTTACCTCTGCTGCCACTGAAATAATCTGGTTTCATCGTCTTTTTTGTGACCTAGCATTCTCCAATACCGCAACTCCATTATATGGTGACAACATCTCTGCAATCACCCTCACCAACAAACATATATTTCATGCTCATATCTAGCACATCGAAATTGATCACTACTTCATCCGCAAATGTATCTAAGAGCAAACCATCCTCAACCATCATATCAGCTCACATGTTGATCAATTGGCTGATCTCTTTACCAAAGAGCTCTCCTTTGCTAGATTCTCTATACTCAGATATGAAGGAGTATCTGCTTGCGATGCGTTAAAGACCATATAACCATAGGCATACCTCAGCATCCACCAGCACACTCCAATATATCTCAGCCACTCATCCATAACGTCCTCAGATTTCCTGTAACAGAAAAGACACCAAATGTACCCTATAAATACCTGCTACTGTTGCAGTCACAGTTGTCAATACTATACTTTTATCTTTACTCTTTGTATATTCTTAATTTTCTACATTACATTTATGTTTTCATGAACATCTTCGGTATGGAGTTTCTCTGTCCTTGTAATTTTTGCTAGTTTTTTTTTTTCTCTGGAAAAGGCAAATCAGAAATTTATACTTATATTTTTTTTATTTCGTTTAAAAATGGATTTTTTGAAAGTTTTGCGTTATGCACATTCTGCTTTTGCAGTTTAGAAGAATCAACTGGTTTGGCTTTTCGATTTGTGATTGGCAAGGCTAAGGATAAAAAGAAGACAGCTGAGCTAAAAAGAGAAGTTCAAGTATATGACGACTTCTTGCTATTAGACATTGAGGAGGAATACAGCAAACTCCCATATAAAACGTGGGAAATGTGCTATATTTTCTGTTAGTCTGCAGTATTCTTGAATTATTTGCCAACGAAGTTTTTCAAACCTGATTTAGTCTCTTTCTATAGGCTAGCCTTCTTCAAAGCTGCTTATGCATTATTTGATGCTGACTTCTATGTTAAAGCTGATGATGACATTTACCTAAGGCCAGGTGATTTATCTTTGTGCAATGATTTTTCTTTGTCATTTTTCAGTCTTCCTACTTCTCTTAGGGTTTTTAAATATTCTTTTCCAGATCGCCTTTCATTGCTTCTGGCAAAAGAACGCCCAAACCCACAGACTTACCTTGGATGCATGAAGAAGGGCCCAGTATTCACGGATCCAAAACTTAAGTGGTTAGTATTAGCTGTATAGTTCTTTCGAGTTATTTTCTGTTTCCTTATGGCCATGCATTATTAACTAATTCATGTCTAAGAATTATGGTATTTTGTGTCATTATAAATAATATAGGTAATTGTAAGTGTTATATAGGTTAATAATAACATAGTCGAAGTGGATAGTTTGAGTTGTATTGGGTTTAATAGATAGCTAAATGAGTCATTATAAAGTTTTTAGATAATTTCTTATTGGAAGTATTAGGGCATCAAATTAAATGAACTAATCTCTTGCTGAGATTTATCTTCATTCTCCTTCTTAATTTCCCATTTAAAAGATTTTATGGCGAACTTGAATCTCTATTTATCTCTCTCTCAATAAGCACAGTGCCACAAAGATCGAGGCTGATTGATGCTCTCCATAAACTCCTAAAAAATGGGCTATTAAAGAAGGGAAAGAAGAAGAATCTCAGCCAAGGGGGATTAGGTCATTTCTTTTGATGCCATAATTCTAATGAAGAAGTCATGAAAGGGTTCCACTGACTCTTTTTGTTATTTATTAAGCCTAATGCATCTAAAATACTATTGAGTACCAACCCATATAACCTCTTGTAATTGCCTATCATATAATTCATATTATGTAGAAAGCTTTTACTACTGCCTTGTTTTCTAACAAATCAATGAACCTTTCAGTACTGGTAAATGAAATATATTCTTATGTAATCCTATAACTCGTATTTTGTCTGCAAATTTCTTTACATGATGTTTATTAGATATAGCTTGTCTACTTTACATAATTTATGGTGCATTAATTTATGTGAAATGGAATGCTTAAGACTTCAAATCCCTAATAAATAGATCTACTAGGAAAAACTTGATGCGCTATCTCCTGTGGATATGTATCAAATCTAGAAATTTTAACCTTCTATTCCCTCTGAAAATATTGGCATCTTAGTTTAGGAGCATTTTTTCTATTTTCTGATTTTGATACACTATTCTGCTTTACATTACCATGGCCCACTGTATGTGTTAACAAGTAAATTTACTTTGAATCTTTCCAGGTATGAGCCTCTATCTCATTTGCTAGGGAGTGAGTACTTTTTGCATGCATATGGTCCCATCTATGCTCTCTCAACTGAAGTTGTTGCAAGTTTGATATCTCTAAGAAATGACAGGTGTGCTACATCACTCTTCTTTTCTTTTACATACATTCTCACTCGAACATCTAAATATATAAAGATAAATATTGTATAAAATTTGCATGTATAAATCTTTGTTGTTTCTAATATGTTTTCATTCCTGTCTAGCATTACAGACCTTTATTTTTAGATCTGCACTGACATAAGTTGTTTAGTGAAATCTCTGGGTTTTGTTAAACTAAGTGGTCAGCATCGCTTAATTCATAGTAGGTATCATTATAGATAGCTTAATCAGTCAAGTTTAATGTTCCTTTTCACCTATGTAGTGATAGTATCCCAGCATATATGCTATTGTTGCGTGCTTTTCTGTGGTAAAACTGGGCGTAGACATTATGATTTTATTGTCAGAACAATTTTTAGATTTTTAACATGATTATAAAATATCGTATGATATGAGTTGATAGCTAACTCATTGTACAGTTTTTCGATATTTTAAAGCACAAAGCATAATGTGATGTGCCAGATTTATTTTTTGTTTCAAAGCACAAAGAGCGAAGTGAAGTGGTGCTTTTATTAATTAAAACACTGATAACTTAATATAGAATTATAAATATGATGCTACATTCATTAACAATTATTGAACATGCAGTATTTATTATATAACTTAAAACTTGATCATAGAAAACAAATATGATACTCATACCTGATTTAAAAATAAAATTTCAAGGGTGAACCTGCAAGTTGTAAATTATAATAATTTCCTATGATTCATAATAAAGGCTACGTTTTAATGCATTACTAAACTAATAAAATTTCAAGTCTCATAAAACAAACTAAAAAAATTCATTAGTCATCATCTTCCCATCCTTGTGAATCACATGTTGGCCGTTATTTTTTTTGGAAAGGATAATTTTTGTAAAATATAAAAAATAGTTTTGATGTAAATATGATTTTTAAAAGTAACATTTTAATTTAAAAATAGATGAGACCAAACAGTCTCACATATTAAATAGTTTGGATGGTTGAGCATGTTACTACAAGTAATACACTATCCCGAAGGATAAGTATACCGCTTAACAGTAGACTCAACCACATAAACTAAGAAGTTTGTGACATCCGTTTGGTTTGCAAAACCTTTTATGTATGGTCGACAAGTTCTCTTACCTAATATAATGATTAGATAAGGTTTTTTTTACCTGGGTTTCAAGTTCTCTATAGAGGTAAACCCCTATAGTTAATTACATCTTAAATGACCGGGGTCACTTAAGAAGACTCTCGATTAAGATCAGCTGTTTTACCTTCTAGATTTCAAAGTTTATATTTCTAAGATTGGACACGGGAAAATCAAACTAGAGTGACTCAAACAAGAACAATTATTTTAAGGAATCCAAAGGTCCAGGGAGAACCCCGGTGACCTCCCAACTATCCTATTATTTGGTTTTATGTCTTTGAAATAATGTTATTCAATGTTTAATCCTGCAATTTCTTTTTAGAATTTAGGATTTACATTCGCACGATATCTGATCGTACAAATTACCTAAAAAGATAGGAGGATTTACACCCTACCGGGCGGTAATCTCGGAATCCTAAAAGTGTTAGGACTTATAATTGCACAATAGAGTTGTGCAAAAGTCCTAAAGATTAGGTGATAGTTTACATTGCGTTAAGCAAACTACCTCGAAGTCCTATGACTTGTTATTTAAATTAAGAAAAATGCTTAGCTGATGTAAACTTGTTGTACTGTTACAAATCCATCTCGAAGTTGCTTTCCTGTGTGTCTTCGTCGTGCTGCCCATGGTGTTCGTTCCAAGCTCCCCGTCGTAACGCCTTCAAATTTGACATTAATTTTAAGGGTATATGCAATTGTTTAGTCAACGATCTGCTGCCGAGTACCTCTTACGAAACCAACTACTGGCCTCCTACTCTAAGGTGTAGTGTGTAAGAGAAACAGTAGCAGGTACAAATATAATGACATAATTTAAGAAATGAGCTAGCATGCATTGTATCAACAGAAAAAATATCATCTGGAAAACTCAAGAAAGAGCGACAAATGACCAATGACGAAAGAAAACTCGAGAAAATTGACAAATGACTTACGACGAAAATCTCGAAGCAAAAAACAGTAAATGGTAACTCAAGGAAAGTCACTGTGAACACAGGAAGATCCCGGAAAAAAACCACGAGTGCTTTACCAAAAGTTCCAATAAAATCCCACGAAAAATTCGAAGAAAGAAAATCACAAACACTCGGGTCAGGTCTAGGCTCAGATATTATATGTTTGTACTCGAGGGACGCCGAAGACTACTATTGGTCACCCTGATGTATAGAGCCTGACACTCAACTAGAAGGGTGTCTTACTAAACCTAACTTAGGAGGGTACTCCTTAGCCCGACACTGGTAATCAACAAGTGGAGGGTACTCCTTAGCCCGACACTGGTAATCAACAAGTGGACAATCAAGTTACAATATATTTAAAAATTATATTTTAGCATACACATAGATTTCAGACATACAGAAGGAAGTTTTATCAATTTTGTAGTAAACATATTTTTTATAAATATTGTATCTGCTCCTATCAATTTTGAAAAGTTATGATTGTCCACGAGTCGATCACGCCGTCAGGCATAGGGCCACCAACAACTTAAGAAGGTACGGGTCCCCCGCTAGTCTCGTGTTGGTGAATGATACTATCATCCTACAGTTTATCAGGTCCCAGGATTGGGTACTGATGTCGTAGGATGAAATATCATTTCGCTCTACCACCGGCGTGTTTTTGTCATCACCGCCCTAAGCCCCAAAACAAAACTGACCTACTTGCGATCTTGCTTGATGGTTTCATATATAACAAAAGACTTTATATGAACACTTATGTGTCAGATATAAGCACCGAAAATCGAACCAAGAAGCAAGGGAAAAAAGAATAAAAATAGGGATGAGAGAGGAGAAACTGATCCACCCAAAAGATCGAAAAGATGAAGGGTGAATCAACCCTCAAAACTTGTAACGAAAAGGTCTGAAAAGGAGGGCCTAGGATCCTTGAATCAATTCAAGAACGATTTCATTTTCTCAAATTTTATAAATGGATCAACCCAAGAAGGATATTCTTTCCAAATCTTATTTCGAACAGGTCGAAACGGGCCCAAATCAATGTGACAATTGTATACACGGCTCCACCATCACTTACATAATCACACACCCAAGCCTGAACTTAAATGCGACATTTATGTTATCTAAACCTTAATGTCAAACTTAAAAAAAAAAAAAACTCTTTCGTGAATAACAATTTTATGAGCTTTCAAATCCTTCATGAATTCGATTCATATCAACTTTATGATTTCCCGAAATGAAGTTGTAAGAGCCTTTCATATATCACAAATCAAATAAAGGAAAATAATCCAGAGTCGGCAACCTTCTAAATTTCCAAAGATCATGCCAATATTGAAACCATTCAATTCCAACCTTAATCAAAAGCTTCTAATGTCAAATAAGCATGAAATCATCCAGATAAAATCATATAAATGCTCACGAGCAGGGGCAACAGAGAGGGACAACCACCAACCCAACTTATCACATAGAGAACTCACAAGATAAGGCTCACGACCAAGGCAACAAAAAGAAGACCACCACCAACTGTTCTCATAGAGAAATCATGGGGTAAGGCTCACGGGTAGGGGCAACAAGAAGAAGACCACTACATATTTAGGCTCATGGGTAGGGCCAAGAAAGGGCACAACCAAACCACAGAATAAGCCCACGAGTATAGGCCAGAAAAAGCACAACCAAGCTCTAATACAATCTCATGGTTTGGGACAGGAAAGAGGACAGAAGCTCACGGGTAGGGGCAAGAAAAAGCACAACTAAGCCCCAATGTAAGCTCACGGGTGGTCAATCATCAAATACAAGGAGTCAAAACCAATCCCCAAGCTAATAGATCATAACATGTATTCGAATAGGGGCGGCCAATGAGAAGGCCACCACATATATTGCTATTGTGCTCTTTTGATATACATAAGAGAGTGAATGAACACGTTTTTATAAATCATTCGAGCTGAAACCCTTTTCATCAAGCAAGTCGTGATAGTGAGTTGGTCTACTTATATCAATCATTCCTGCATGGAAGTACATATGAAGGTCATAATTTTTTTTTTGTATGACAAACTTGATTATCAACAACAATCCCAGAAGGAACATTATCAGGAGAACCTTCGATCAAACCGAGCCCAACAAGAGGGACAAACAAAAAAATGACAGTTTGGGCAAATTGAGTCTAGTAAGAAGGGTAAAACAGGAGACCATGACAGGTAAACCGAGCTCAACAAAGGGGCAACAGAAATAGCAGTGACAGGTAAACCGAGCCCAGCAGGAAGAACCATGACAGACAAATCGAGCCCAGCAAAGGGGCAACATAAATAGAGTTCCAGTCAAAATCGAGTTCAATAGATGGAAAAAAAAATCACAATTTTAGCTCAACTAAACCCACAAAAGGGGCCAACAACAGATAAACCTTCGAGCCAAACTGAGCTCAGACCTTAGACCAAATCAAGCCCAAAATAAAAGCTAAAGAAAAGAATACGATTTAAGCCAAAACCGTACCCACCAAATGGGGAAAACAGAAAGACAACACTTCCAGCCATCAAAGTCAAATCTCATGATGTTTTATGCTCAAAATATTACGCCCAACATATGTTTCAAATAGTAACAGGTAACAGGGAACAAATAAGCATAAATGGATCCCTAATGCCAACATATTATCCAGTATTGAAACTAATTACAGCATTTACTTGAACAGGAGCAACAACAACAAAGAATTTCAGCATTACATTTCTAGCATATATTCTAGATAAGCAACTATCATCACATGACAACAACTGAAATTTTCCTAAATTCTATCTATCATGCATTTTGAGTAGAAAAAGAAAAAAGTATCCATATTATGCTCCACTTTTACTGTTTCTAGATTTACTTCCACATGCTTTAGAAGGGAAAAGAAGTACTTTTAGGTGCAAATCCGAATGTTGCAGATTAGAGGGAAGAAGAGAAATACCTCTTAATGCATACTTAAAGCAAAACTCTAGAATAAATTTAAGAAAATGCTTCCTATAGAAATTTTCCTCCCATAACCTTCGAGAAAGCAGCGACCAATGAACACCTCAGCCTCCCTTTTTCTCAGAAAATTTTCAATAACCCATAGAAGTACCCTAAGAAGCTTTTTATAGACAGAGATGAGTAGGGGGACAACCACCTACCACGATTTCGTCGTCGAATAAAACAACGGGGAATGAATCATCACCATAAAGGAGGAGAAGGTAAAGCCTCGAGAAGAAGGGTTGGCCAGTCGAGCTCCCACGATTGGAGAGTCTAGCGGTCGAGCGGCCACGCGAGGAAGGAGAAGAGTCCAGAAAGGGGGGAGATCACCACGTGGATGAGCCACGGGATCTAGGGCACGCACAAGGACGAGCTGAGCTGCTGGTTGAGCCGCGGGATCGAGTGGGGAGCTAAGTATGCAGGTAAAGGGATAAATAAGGTTTAGAATTATAAATGTTAATTAATAATATAAATATAAATATATTTAATATTTCCAAAATAATATTTGATTCGTACTTTTTTTATTCGTGCGTCATAACATAACAAAATAGATGTTCTTTTTAGGTAATTCTGACGTTCCGGACGCGTTGACATGGTCCGTTTCGTCGTCGGAGGTCGTTTGGATGAATTCATCGTTTTGCATGCAATTTGCTCGTGTGCGGAGTGATGACAATATGAGTGTCTTTCCTAGCTAAAATTAATGTCTCGGACGTGTTGTCGTGTAGTCCATTTCATCATCGGAGGTTGTCCGGAGAAGTTCGTATTTTCACCCATCCTTTAAGCTCAATTCTAGTCCGATCCTGCGCAACTTAGTGAATTTTGTGCATTTTGTGTATGTGTGTGTTGATAAAGTCCTGAAGAGGTTTTCTTAGGGTTTGAAATCTTATTGGGAACTTCTCATTGAGTCTCCACATGATAGTCCTTGACCACTCGACCATACGACGATGGTTTTGAGATCATCAATGCGAGACATCATAAGAGAAATAGGAAGTGACTGAAATTTGTAAGGGGATGGATTCCAATACTGGTTTTTTAAGATAGTCAATAGGAACCTTAGAGCTAGATCCTAGGATCCTAAGGAAAAGAGTAATGACCTCAAAATGAGATCAACATCACTTTTATCATTTTATTTTTGCTTTATTAAAATGGATGTAGGACAACAAGAACTAGGCCTCAATGTGAATGAATTCCCCTTATTTTTTGATCCTACTAAATTTTTCAGACCTTCTTCGATCAATTCTCTTAAAGCATCTTTTATTTGTCTCTAAGTACGATTTATATCATCAAACTGTTGCTCACCAGTAATATTTATTTCTACCAACAATCATTCACAACATTCGTCAATAGAATAAAAACTGATTGAATCAGTAACATAACTCAAATTGAATCTTCTGGCTAAAGTTGATTGTACTTGACGGAAATTAGATCATTGAAATACTTCTATTCTAATTGATTCCTCTTTTTTTAATGAGCATCTAAAAAAATATAATAAATGCATAAATTATTTATTTGTTAGAATATGCTCAACTTCTGACTCCTTACAGCATTGCAAATCAATCTTACAATTTTAACAACAAATGTTTATAAAGTTGCGACTAACGCAAGATAAATCGTCCGCCACCTGTTAAATTACAATTATGCGCCAATACAGAAAAAAATATAAATCAATTAAAAGCTCAAAATTATGTAGAAGCTTCAATTAATCATATTAAAAGTTTTTTTATCTCTGTTGTGTGAAGTTTTCTGTGAAAAATAAGCCTTCAACATAATTATAAATAAAAAGTTGTTGATCTATGGTTATTTTATTGTTTTGGTTTCCCACTAACCTATTAACGAGTACATATAGGCCTTCCATCAATTGTCTTTTTGAATGTATTTTGGATTTACTTTTATTAAAAAAAAAATTGTAGTTCAAGTTAATATCTAGCTTGATATAATGGTTGTCGGAGTTAATTCCTCCATCTTTAATAATGCAAAAAAATTACTCATATTTTCTTATTTTCTCTAAATACATTACTGTTTGTTTCATTGTTTAAATCTATTACATCATAAATATAACTCATTATTGATCGCTTATCACAATTGACTAACCTTAACATCTTTGTTATTGTGTTTATAACATTGAAAATGTAAGTCACCCTATTCCAAAATCTATTATTAAGAATAATCTCCTGAGTTTTTTTTCCTCTTTTTAATCAACACTAAATTTGGGTTTTTTCTAATCTTTAAAAATAAGCATGTTTAAATTTTTTTTTTATATATGTGTATTCAAAAGAGTTAAAAGATGTTGCAAAACGAGTGATATCCGATCTCACCAATTCTGCACCACAAATATATTTTTTCATCACTTTAAAAACTACACCATTATTATATGTATAGCCAGATAATTTTAAAGCTGCCTTGGTAATCTTTTTTTACTTTAGCCATTTTTTTCAATATCCTCTAATGTCCGATCGATACAATGTGTTGTAGATGGTGTGTAGTGTATGTGCGTTGCTTCTCTATATAAATATGCCATATGAATAGAAGATATATCAGTATTCTCTTGTTAAGAATTATGCATCTTTTATATATTAAAAACTATAAATTATCAACCTGCAAAAATATAGTTTGAGTGATTGTTTGTGATCACTTGAATCATATTTTCTTGTCTAACCTTCTCAATCTGCGCATCTGAGGATTTAAAGAGTTTTAATGCAGCTTTTTGAATATTGCGATGCATCTATTGACTCCATAAATATACTATGAGATGATGATAAAGAAAAATTATAGATTGTTCCTACTTCAAATCCACCTATCAAACATTAGTGCATTTATTCTCTTGCCATTTTTTTTGTTCTTCCACATCCTTCATAGTTGTTTGCAATTCTTTTTTGAGTAGAGAAATTTTCAATTCATGATAGCATGGAGGTCAAAAACCTGATTTATACTGTGTGATTGCCTCTACTATACGATCAAACTCTCCAACTTCATCTCATTGAAAGACATTTCAACTTGATAAACCATTTGTTTATATTTTCCTCAATTCTATCTCCAATTCACTTATCTATGTTTTCCTTGATTCCCATTTGTGTCATATTATTCTTTTTTACAACTTTTTTTTTTTAGGTTCTTTAATATGGAAATGATTCAACAAACTTCCCTTGAAGCTTCATTGATGTTTTTTTATCTAGATATTGATTCAAATGCTCTCTGATCATAATGTTAGAGTGGTTGAATGTCTAATTCTTCATAAATATTAATCACCCTCTCATTATGTTTCATTTATAAATTTTTTTTTACTTCTTTTTAATTATTAATAAGTAGCTCTTCTCTTATTTCTAAAGGTACATTCTCACACTTAGTAATATTATTTTATTTAGACACAATAGAAGGTTCTATAAGGTGTGCTTCATAGCTCGAGATATTTCTCCATTTGTCTATTTACCACAATAAATACATATGGGGCAAAGCACGCTCAACTTGGTTGTCATCTGTGTATTTCCAATTTGGATATTTTCTTTGGTGTTTGAATAGACTATATTTATATTTAAGTTTTTCTTCATTGAAAAATTATTAATTACATATATGAATAATATGTTGATCAAATTTTCATCAAAATTAATTTTGTAAATAAATCCGTTTCTTTAAAAACATATAGGTAAAGATTAATATTTCTTATCCAAAACAAGAAACCATGTTTAATTCATTTCAAACTTTAGTTTAAAAAGTCATCAAAATGTAAAACTTAACAAAAAATTGTGAAATGAACAAAATCTTTCTAGAAATTTGAATTCTCAACATAAGAAAAGATAATTAAAATATGATGAACTTGACAAATCACAATCATACACAAAATCAATCACAAATAAACGGTATCTCAAATTTTAAGATCCAAGAAGTAGTCATCAATACTTGCAAAGTGCTCGAAGAATTCACACCCAAAAACACAAGTACAAGGCGAGATTTAAATTTTATAAAGCCAATCAATGATGTTGAGGCAATCACACAGTATAAATCACAAGTACAAGTGCTCGAAGAATGACTACATTTATCATAAAAAATAATCCCGATCTGGCTGAAAAAAAATTAGAAATTCATTCAAACTTGTTTTTAATTGTCAAAATCCCAGTTCTCAACAAAATTAACAATTTCTGATCTCAGCTTGAACGAAAACAGCAAGCTTCAAATCTCCAATGGTAAGCTACCTTCCTGCAGATTCAGGATTTTCTATAGAAAGAAAGCCACAAAGCCCAATGAATGTAGTTCTAGAACGTGAAAGCAATCAACGGATTGAAAGGTTGTGCTCCTTTTACAGTGCAATGCTGTTAATAGGAGTCAACCACAAAACTATTCCAACACAAGCAATGGCCAAATTAGGAACATAACAAAGAATACTCTACTTGCTTTATTGTCATAATCAGCTACTGGATAGACTAATAACGACAAGAACATCTCAGCAAAACATTGAAAACATCTGTGGTAATATCAACAGCACATTTTGAGGAAACAGAGGAATACAAAGTAATGAAATATAGGGGATGGAAAGCCATTTGCAATATGGAATCTGATGAAATATTAATCAAAGCAACTTGCAGCAAGAAAACAAAGTAGCATTAACATACATACCACCCAGTTTTTAAGTATTTACATATCTAACATCTGAACTTTACTTTTTACATTTATATCACTCAAATCCTTCATATCACATGAAAAATACCATTCCTTAACTTTTAAAAGTGAAATACTCCTTTTCATTCACAAGTAAAGCGGCATATATATGTAAACATTGAAGTTTACATTGCTAGATATTAAAGAATATATGAAAATTGAGTGGCATGCATGTAAAGCTTCTTAAAAAAAACCAATCAAATCAATGGACAACGTTACATGCAGGTTTGTTGGACTGGAAAAAAAATGTGATTAAGCTGTTGCGGTTCCTTCCCATGCCACAGTCCAAGTCCAATGACCAGATCATTGGCTGCTTCATGTGTTGAAGTCCAAGTTGAAGGCCCTAGAGTCATCGTCTATCTACTCCTTTGTGTGGCCAAAGTTTTCTTTGATTTGCCAAGCGGTAGGTCATATAGAAGCATTTGATCCTCTCGCTTAACCTGCATAATGGCCTACATCTGATTCAATCAGCTGTAGATGCTGAACCTAAACTAGCTTCACTTTGAATGCTCATATGAAGTAAACTTTTGGCGCTTCACGTCATGTTGAGGGAGAAGCGTGTTTTGAGGTGCGCGTTTAAAATTATTGCACTTTCTCTCTTTTTTCAAAGGTGAATCATTCCACAGTTTTAGTTTAAAAGTGAATAACTTCCTTCACAATCCTTATCTATTCCGGATCATTGCCGTATTTTGGTGTTTTAGTTCTGCTTGCTTATAATACACGATTTTTAATAATATTATATTATTGTCACTAACCAAATCCTATTATGAGTATATGTTCTGTATGCTATTATTCTGTCCTTGATTCCTAAAACAACTACTTTAAAGGCATTAAATCTGTTGGTCTTTTTGCAAACTTTTTCAGGCGAACATGTTTTACGAATCCAAATTTGTATCTCATAAATAACATTTCAATGGATATATTTAGCAGCGGTATTATCTCTTAATAAATTGTGATTCATCCTCTCTCCATGAACTCTTTGTTACATGGATGCAGGCATCACAAATACCATTGGTATTGCCTTAGCAATTCTTTTCTCTAAGAAATGTATCTTCTAACAGGGTCTTTAAAGTGTGTAAAAGGGAAAAAACCTGAACGGAATGTGCTATATTGATGGTAAATTCGAAAGTCCGAACTGGAAGATTTCAGGTTCATATTAGTAGAAGGATTGTACAGATGGAAAGAGGGAAAGGAGACAGAGAGGGCTAGGATGGCATGGTGGATAATGGCTGATATGTAGGGTGGAGAAAGACAAATGGAAGGCTAATTTTTCAATGGGAAAGATGTGAATTAGTTCCGTATTTTCAAGTATTACAGAGTATGAAGATAACGAGAATAAAAAATGATCATTTGGAGACAGTGCTAATGTTTTTTCTTTACAGGTGAGATGTGAAAATGAATTGGTTCAAGTTACTTGGTGCATGCAAATGGTTATGAGGGTTGATGGTCATACTTCAAGGAGGAAGGAAAGGTTAGTTTCGTTTAGCATGTTTGGGGTTTTTATGTCAAGGAAAGTCATGGAGGACTTGTTGAACTCTTATATTGTGGATTTTAAATTCTATAAGTGTTATGCCAGTGTTAAGGTTCTATTTCTTTGTTCGCCCATGGCTAGTTGTCCCTTAGGCATCTTTGAAATAGTTGAGTTGGGAAACTGACATATTGCACCAATTGGCTTATCTATTCTTTGCCCGAGTTTTGAGCTAAAATCTGTTACGTTCTTGTGATGTGATTATGGAGGAAAAAAAGAAGAAATTTTAGCATGATGTTAAAATGATTGACGGGGTTCAATATTTTTTACTCTGTTTGAATGTATTTGTTCTGGTTTGTAGATCTTTATCTTAATTTTGAAAAAGTTGTGATGACCCCATAGTACCTTATATGTGATGTATAATGGTTTAGAAAGGCACTAGACTCACTCCTACCTTGCTTAATGACTTATGACACTGCTCACAACACTTTTCTTGCCATTCATACTTGATAATGTTTATGTTTTAAGAATGTATTATTAGGAAGCATAAGAATTGTAGACAATCTTATTATGGCGATAAGCTTTTATATCTCTTTAAAAATGACTATTCTGCCCAGTCGTTTCTTTCTTACTTCCTTCTTATATGTCTAGTTATAAGAACTTATGTTTTGTCAATATGACACTTGACAATTTTTCTCCTTAACATGATATCAAAGTTATGATAGCTAACCTAGCGCCACCCATTGTCATAATCCCTTAAAAGAATGTTATGCTAACCTACTCTACTCACTCTTATGCGACCCTTATTCTTGCCAGAGCATGACTCAGATCTGCTTTCATTGTTTACATAGCTATGTTTCATATGCATGTCGTCTATGCTACAGTTTGTGAAACATGCGCTAGTGATTCTCTCGTGCGCACTTTCACCTTCCTGACATTTTACATCCATATGCTCACATCTGTTTATGCTACTATGAGCAATGTGTTCACACTTTGTCCTCATTGACATGAGACCACATCGTTACCTTTTTCTTTTTGTGCCCTTGCACGCCTAGCCACTTTCCATGAGTTTACCCTATCTTTCTTGATGAACTAAGTTAATTCTCTTCTTCTTTGATTCATTTCTTTCAAGATAATGTCACCAGCTTGCAATTCGCTCTCAATGACACAAAACCATTATCCATTATCGATACAATAATGAAGTTCAATGGTACCAATTTGTGTGTGGTTAAGGCTCTTTCACCATTTTATGGATTCTCAAGCTCTAACCATCTTGCACATGTCTTCTAGACAACAGTGAATCCATCAATTTTTCTAAATGGCAAGAATTCTATTATGTCATCTGTACCTAGCACACAATAATCTTAAACCTTAATTTTCCTTAAAAATCATGTTTCAAGGTTCGACTTAGAAGCGAGATTTCCTTCATTTCACAAACTTTCACAAGAAAAATATTTCTCATATGCACATTCTCTACTCTGAGATATTCTCTTTCCAACAAAATGACCCAAAACCTGGGAATACTATAACAATTTAAACGTCAAATATGACAACCTACTTCAACACAGTCGCTTTGCAACTGGCCAACTATTTGGCTAAAGAAACATGAAGAATTTCAATTATTAGACAAATCTTTTGAGCTTATTATTTTGACTCTCAAATTTTTTCCTTCATTACGCTCTCCACTTCATACTCTCTATCACATGATCAATTAGCATCAACAAATGTTTTAGCCGGTAGGAGGGCGGTTGTGGATGTATAAGCATAATTAATGATGCCCATGGCCATAACCTTTTTATCCTTGACCTCATTGCAATTGCAGTTGTTATTGTTCTGACACTTTTTGCGAGAAATTTGATTTTTTTTCCTTTCTTTTGCTTTTACATTCATTCTGACACTGCTTAGTTTGGTTTTTATTCTTTGTAAGACTATGACTGACCAACAACACTAAAATCTATCCTTACCTATCAGGTTGTATCTTCTAAAATTATTGTGCTAGTCTTATTTTGGTCGTTGCACATGCCTGCTTTACCGCTCATCATTGTTATCGAGGGTTCTTCATTTTAAAAGGACCATTGTATATCTTAAATAGTCCCTGATTTTGTCAACTCATTGTCTCTTCACTTTCGTATCAAGACTCAGAATTTTTTAATAACCTTTTACCTTTTTTTATTGTCTTAAATTGACAAATGTAATTTGTGGAGGTGTTTAAGCTGACACCATCCGCTATTTGACCACCAATTTTCCTTTATCTGTCTTTTTCGCCAAGACATATCATTGTCATTGTCAATTTTTCGTCCTGATAGAATTTGATATTATATTTCAATGTTTGTATCAACTCCAAGTTTGAATATCTTGCCTGCAAATTAGGTATAATTCATTGTGTCCTTTAGTTCCTCTCCAACTAAATCCTTGTAATTTGGACATTTAGAGCCATGTTTCTTGATGACATGGGATTTTAGTATTTTTCACCTTCATTAATAATTATTCTAAATTTGTGGGTCTACATACTCACATTGTCCAAAAGAAGTTTTACATGTATTTAAAACCTTTTTTTTCGAAGAAATAGTTCTCTACATTAATCAAAATTATACACATTGGTAATGCTTTGGCATTTATGCAATCTTCATTTCAAACTTTGCTCTAACAATTGCAATATTCATTAAACCTTCTACTCCAATACAAATTAGCAAATTTATGTGGTTGAACACAAAAATAACACTTATTCCTCCACAAATATGGGGTGATGTAGTCTTAATTTCTTACTATTTCATTAATTTGGTTCCATCCCCTATCCTTTATAACCTTTCACCTATCTCTCATTTGTAAAATTTAAAATTGCGCAATTGGATACAACAACAACAACAAGCTTTTATCCCCCTAAGTGGGGTCGGCTACATGAATCCTTTTGCTCCATTGTGTCCTATTAAGTGTCATATTTTCATTTAATTCTAATAAATTAAGATACTTTTTATACAATATGCCCAAGTCTTTTTTAGGTCTACCTCTTTCTTTCTTAACATAAGTTGAATCTAAAATATCTGCTCTCCTAATCGGATCATCAAATTGTCATCGATTAATGTGACCAAACTATCTAAGATGACTCTCGCTAATCTTGTCTGCGACTGGAGCTACACCATTTCTTTCACAGATAGATTTGTTTTGCATTTTGTCTCTAAGTATCAAGACACTCATCCACCTAAGTATTGTCATCTCAACAACACTTGACTTTGTTTTATACTTCTCTTTTAAAGGCCAAGATTCTGCGTCATAAAACATTGCAGGTCTCACCATCATCTTATAAAATTTTCTTTTATGTCTAAGAGATACTTTTCTATCACACAATAAGCATGAAGCATTCCTCCACTTCAACCAACAAATTTGAATTCTACTAATAGCGTCCCCATCTATATCACCATCACTTTGAAAAATAGACCCGAGATATTAAAACATTCCCACCTTTTAATGATTTGATCACCCATAGTTACAACTCTGTCACTAGAGCTACTACTACTAAAATTACATTCTATTCAGTTTTAGATCTACTCAAACGAAGGTCTTTTGATTTCAAAATGGACCTCAATAATTCAAGTTTTTCCTGAAATCCTTCTCTAGTCTTATCCACAAGAAGGATATCATCAGCAAAAGGGCATACACCAAGGTACTTTCTTCTGTATATGTCCAATAAGAGCACCCGTACCTAAAAAAAAAACAATATGGGCTTAAAGTTGATCCCTATGTGATCCAACTGAAATAGGAAAGTACTTGGTCAATCTTCCTTCTGTTCGAACACAAATAACAACTCTAGTATGCATATATGTAATGACTTGAATATAAGTCATATCAACACTTTTCTTTTCTAGAACTCTCCGAAGAACTTCTCTTGGAATATTATCTTAAGCTTTTGGCCATGTGTCGAGGCTTGTGCTTAGAGGTTTTTTGAGGTGTAAGTCTTGAAGTCAACAAATTGCGCAAAAAATATTCTACTAAATTCAAAGCTTGTATTAAGATGTAACATATTAACATATTAACCTAATAATTGGTTGAAATGTAACTTATTAACATCCTAATATGTTAAAAGTAATAAAGTTTTTAAAGCAATAAGTAATATATTAACATCGAATCATCAAATCATAAAATAAAAAAGTTTAATCAAAGCAAAATAAAATAATTTAGAACTTTAAAATATGTTCGATACAATTAGTTTCTCTCATACTCATAATGTCATTCATTAAAGTAATAACATGATTAAGGTTGGAATTTCTAAATTCAATAGTCTCCATCTCTTTTATCACTTAATGAATCGTCATTAGAATCATCAATTCAACGATTTATTTTTCCCTTAATGAGCCAATTGATACTCTTATGGAGAATCAAATCATATAACGAAGGTTATTTGATGAGTTAATTTATTTGAATGTTATCATGCATGACATTACATATTCCATTGGTGTTATTAGCCAACACATGCAAAATCTAAAACAAGTGTAAAGTTGTCCTATAAATTCTAAGGTTATAAAAAGTTTTCTTGAAAATGGATTGTTATGTGGGATATCTTGGCAAATGAACTTTGATGCTAAGGATGCTTGCTTCGTTGAAGGTATGAAGTTTATCCTAGGATATTGTAATTTTATTAGAAATAGTTTTGTCACCTCAGAAAGTAAGATACAAATTATTAGGTTGGATCTAATTTAGAGGCTAGATTTAAAGTCATGGCTCACTTTATTTTTGAAATGTTGCCAATAATTCTTTTAGGAAATTTTGTTTTTCTTTTACTAATTATGACAGCATATTGTTGCAATTATGCCTGTATTTATTAATTGCTTGCAGTTTGAACTGGTAAATGTATATGCTTGAAATTGAGGGAGAGTGTTGGTATATTAAGAAAGCAGCATTAGTTAAGATTACCTTTAGAGAACATCTTATTAGGGTTTTATGTGCTTTTATATCCCCATAAATACAAGTATTTTCTTTGTTTGTTCTCTTTTTGCTTCGTAAGCCTATTCGTAAGCACACATTCAATCAAAAAGACTCACCAAACTCCCTTCCCCTCAACTGATAGAAAAAGGGTTTTATCTCAATCTAATGGAATTTATGAAAGAAATAAAAGTTCTCTTCTGTGCTCATATTTTAGTTTTCATTGCATCTTCATCTTTTAAGCATCAATTAGGCTTTTAATGGAAAAAGCATTACAAAATATTCTTGGCATTTTTTTTGGCCGTGTCACGATATTTTAGATTTCCAAACATAATGAGAAATATTGATACGAGCAATTAATCTATTAGTTTGTTCCTAGCGTTTTTCAGACCACACTAAATTTTCTTTGCTCCAACAAATTGAACTATTTCCTCTTTGATAGTTTCAAGTGATAGTTTTATGCTTCCTTAACAAGGGAAAAGATGGTTCTCTGATGTTAATATTCAAATTAATAATTATTTGGGGAATTTATATACATACTATTAATGAACCTAAATAAGTACTTATATTGCTCTCTGGTTATGGGTTCTTATTATTTGTACTTGGCCTATATTTCCTTTCGTATGTAATGAGTATGCCTCCTATATAAATAGCATATTGTAACAAGTGTTGTATAGGCTGAACATTATTTTCTGTCTACCTGTGACTCTTTCTCTGCATTTCTTTATTTCCTTTATGGTATCAGGGCACACGCTCTTTATAGGATTATCAAGATTCCTTTTCCGTCTTCTTTCTTCACTTCTTCCTCTTACTCTCCAAGTGCTCGTTCCTATATTGAAGCAGCTAGTCTCTTTCACATTTTTGGTTTCGATCCAGGTGTAGGATCGTCCGTTTCATCTTCTCTAGCTCACTAACCTTTATACCTGGAGCTGCTTCCTACCTTTTCTTTTTGCAGCCATGGATGAATCCGATTGCTCCAATATTTTGGACGCTTTGATAAACTATGGTATTTCTGAAACTCCCATTCGTCCCTTCCTAAAATTTATCATGGCTAATGTAAACTCTATGATTACCACAACTATCCGATTTGACGCTCTCAAATCGTCAAGATCACTAAAGCCAATGGGTTCTTGGGTTTTCTTGATGGAACCATATTTTCCCCTTCACGACAGTTCTTAACGAATCGGGTATTGCTTCTGTCAATCCCCTACATAACACCTGCAGCTCATTGATCAGAACTTGACGGCTGCACTTTCTTTTACAATTTCAGCCACAATCTTATCATATATTCTGCATTTAGACAGTCCTCATGAAATCTGGACTGCATTGAAAAAGTGTCTCCAAGCCACCAATCGTTCTCGTGTCATTCTATTAAAGAATGAGCTCCACACCGTCTCGATGCAAAATCTCATTATGTCTCAATATATTATAAAGATTAAGAAGGTTATTGACAATATTTTCACCGCAGATTCTCAAGTTGACATTGAAGATGTCGTTTTTTATATATTGAAAAATCTTTCGGCTTCGTATCTTGCTTTCAAGACGGCCATACGTACGAGATCTACTCCCATAAGTTTTGACGAATTATATGATGTTATAATAAGTGAAGAAATAGACATTTCCACTGAGTACCCATCTGCTTCTGTGGAACCTTGAAATCCACTTGCCTCATACACATCTAATCGCAAAGCCAAAATTCTTCCGGAGCAAAGGCAAAAGCACTTACTCTCAACCCAGGCAAGCTGTCGGTGGTTCTACTTGAATGCCTAAACCTCAAGGTTCGGTTCAGTGCCAAATATGTAATAACCTTGCCCATATTGTGTCTCACTGTTGGCATCATTTGAACATGAACTATCAACCCAAAACCTTCGTAGCTGCCTCTACTCTATCTACCCATCCTCATGTTGCTTCGCCAGTCTAAGTGGTATCTTGATACCGACACCACCTCGCATCTTGCATCTGGTTATAGTCATGTTACCCAACCAGAATCTTATCAAGGAAATGAAACTGTGGTCATACTGTTCCAATGAAACATACAACACCGACATCTTAGCAACCTCACATCATAAGCTCTTTCTCTCCAAGCTACCACACATGACAATTCTCTCATAACTTAGTTAGCACTTGATAATAACTGCATGATGATTTTTGATGCCTATGGCTATCAAATCAAGGATGGCATGACGCAGCAGCTTCTACTTCAGGGTCCCTGCAACAATGGTCTCTACCACATTCCTAGTAATTCTCACATTTTAGTCTCAGTGGCTATCTCCCCCAACAGATGGCATCAACGTATTGGTCATCCGTATCATCAAGTCCTAGATCTTGTTGCTACTCAACAACCACATCTAAAAATTTTTTTCGAACTTTTCTTTTTGTAATTCTTTTGCCACTCCTAAATATCATCACAATTCTTTTTCAACTCTATTAGCACACAATGTACTCCTTTAGCTCTAATTCATACCGATATCTGGGGACCTTCCCTCATAGTTTTTGTTCAAGCTTATAAATTTTATGTGACTCTTTATTTATGACCTTTCTCGATATACTTGAATTTATGCCATGATTAACAAATCTGAAGTTATCACTCATTTTATTAAGTTCAAACAATATGTTGAACTTCAATTCAAACAAAGGATAAAGATTCTGTGTTCAGATAATGGTGGCGAATATATGAGTTATCACTTTACAAGTTTACTCAAGAATTATGACATTATTAATCAAGTGAGTTGTCCTTATACTCCACTACAAAATGGAGTCGTTGAATGAAAGCATCAACATATCTTGGAAACCACTCTTGCTTTTATGGTTGATTCTCATATTCCCTCTTCACTTTGGCTCGAAACAGTTCATACAACTATCTATTTGATTAACCGCTTACCTTCCAAAGTTACTCGACATTTATCTCCCTAGCAACTTATGGTACTGCTCCAAATTATGAACGTCTCAAATCGTTTGCCCGCTAATGCTTTACTTGGCTACCACACATACTTCAGAACAAGTTACAACAAAGATCCTTCTCATGTGTTTTTCTTGGTTACCCATCTACTTTCAAAGGTTATAAATGCTTTGACCCTTCCACAGGCAAAATAATCATCACTCGACTTGTAACCTTTAATGAATCTGTTTTTTCTTACACACCCAAGCTACACCTCGCAAGTCACTCTTCTGTATCTCAAGCTACTGCTCCTATCAACCTTATCCCTAGATCCACTATTCAGCTCACCTAAAATCCAACCTCACAACCCCTTCCAAGCCTTCTCTGCTGCCTCTACCTGAAACCTTAACAACATCCTCTCTATTGCCTATATCTGAAAACCCACCTGCTGCAATTTCCTCTCAAGATATTGTCTCGAACAACCCTCATCTAATTGTCAAACCTCCTCCCTCAGAACACCCTTTGGTCACTCGTTCTCAAATTGATTCTTACCTTGATTCTCGATCTTTTACATGACACATCTCTGCAGGAAGAACCACCCAATTTTCGACAAGTTATCAAATATAAACATTGGCAATAAGCTATGGATGATGAATTTCATGCTTTGCAAAAACAACATACGTGGAATTTGACTCCCTATCCTATTAATCATATGGTCCTTGGAAGTAGGTGGACGTATAAAATCAAAAGTAACCCTGATGGATCTATTGCTCTATGTAAACTTGCCTTGCGGCCTTGGGATATCAACAAGTACGGTCTTAATATTATGGATACATCAAGCCCGGTAGCAAAAATTTCTACAATACGTCTCCTACTTAGTATTACTCTTTATCATAAATGGAAAGTCTTTCAACTAGATATATTGAATGCCTTTTTACATTGTCAGCTTGAAGAAACGATTTATATGCATTAACCTTCTGGCTATGAAGATCTTACATACCCATCATATGTATGTCTCTTACAAAAATCGATCTATGGACTCAAGCAAGCTCCGCGATAGTGGAACAATACTTCACCACATATTTACGTAAGTTTGGATTCACTACTACCACCCTCTACATATATCGCCATAATTCTTGTATACTTTATCTTCTTCTTTATGTCGATGATATATTTTTAACCGATAATGACATTGGTAGGATACAACAACTTTAGGTTACAAAAGCATTTCTCCATGAACTTTATGGATTTGATATCTACTTTTCTCTGGATCAACATCAACCACACCCATTGCGACTTTCTTCTCAATTAAACCAACTATGTCCATGAGATATTGAATCGGGTGAGCATGACTGCATGCAAACCGATTCCTACTCCTCAAACTACTTCTGCCAAGAAATTCTTTGCTTCAATCGAGCTCTTTCATAATCTCTCTCTATAGGCAACTCGTTAGCTCTTTACAGTACTTCACCTTAACTCAACCATATATTATGGTTGCAGTTAATTCTCTCTCTCAGCAGCTTCAAAACCCGCTTAAGACTCATTATCAACATCTCAAGCGTCTCCTCTGTTACCTACAGGAATCATCCGAATTTGGGTTACCAATCACAGTTTATGTTGATGCTAGTTGGGCCAGTGATGTGCATGATAGACGCTCTATTTCTTGGTATTATACTTTTATTGGTCCTAATCTTCTCTCACGGAATGTGAAAAAGCTACCAATAGTTGCACAATTCTCACATGAAGCTGAATATCACGTGATCTTTTTGGCAGTGACAGAGGTTATATGGCTACAACATCTGCTACAAGATTTTTAAGTCTCTATTACTACACCTACAACAATTTTCTGTGATAACATGCGCGCTATGACCATCTCTAAAAATCTAATCTTCCACACAAGAATCAAGCATATTGAAATCGACTATTAATTCACTCATGCTCACATTTAGTCTAAGGAGATTACTCTACAATACCTGCCGTCAGAGGAATACACATCCGATATCCTCACTAAAGCTCTATCTACTTCTAGGTTTTGTGATCTCCGGAACAAACTAGCAATATCTCTTCTAGGTATTATTTGTTTGCGGGGGCTATTAATGAACTTAAATTAGTGCTTATATTGCTCTCTGGTTATGGCTCATTATTTGTACTTATCCAGTATTTCCTTTCTTATGTAACTCCTATATAAATAGCTTACTGTAATAAGTGTTGTATAGACGGAACATTATTTTCTCTCTACCTGTAACTCTTCCTTTACATTTCTTTATTTCCTTTACATACCACATATTTCCTATGTATTTACATATTCACCACCTAAATTTTAATATTTATGTTCATAACACTTATATCTTTTAACATCACATCAAAAATACCATTTCAATATCTGTTTAAAAGCCAAATGCACCTTTTTGTGCATAGGTTGATTGCACCATATTTTACAAATATAAATATAGTTAGACATGTAATTTCATAAGAATTATGTGGTATCAATGTAAATTTTCCTAATCATTAATGAGTTAATGTTTATGAGCTGATAAGTTGTATTTCCAACTCACTGACAGTCCGAGTTTGTCTTCTAAATTTAACAAATTGCTGATATAAACTATTTTTGTCAGCTTTCGCATGTTCAGCAATGAAGACGTTACACTTGGGGCTTGGATGCTTGCAATGAATGTCAATCATGAGGATAACAGAGCGCTCTGTTCCCCTAACTGTACTCCATCATCCATTGCTGTTTGGGATATTCCCAAGTGCTCAGGTTGGTTCCTAGAAAGCTAATCGTGGTCCTGTGTTTCAAAACATAATTTCTAAAGTCTTTTTAAAAGTTAATTTCTTCTGGAAACCCTATGATTTTATTTGAAGCAATTAAAGCATTAGTTTCCTTTCTTCCTGTTTTATTCAATGCTGTAGCTTTGTGGCATTGAGTTGATGCTAACTTCTTTCTCATGTCTGTCCCAAATGGACGCAAAAGCCACCAAGCTAGACACCCGGTTTGGTCACCGATCCAAGTGCTTCCCACCTAAGTCTCGGGCATCCCCCATAAGCTTTCTTTTCCCTAATTAGTACTAGCATTAGGATTATGCTAGGCTAAGATTTATTTTAGCTTTCTTTTTCTTGGTGTGTTGTAACCTTTGTCTTACAGGTTGATGTCTTTATATCTTGTTAAAGTGTGGTGGTGATCATTTCTGACATTTGTACCTCTCCGACTTTGCCACCGATCATAGTTCCCTGGCTGCTCTTTTCTTAGAACATTAGCTGCTGCCAATTTTCATTCCCAATCTGTTTTTCGAATCATATATTCTTTCTTTTTTTCATCCTACACCATCTCAATACTTATTTTGATCCTTTTACACTTCATAGTAATCATAGAATGATGTCATTTGGTATCGGTGTTATTCAAACTTTAACTTTTTTATTTTCTTTTTTTAATTTCTAAAACTTAATCCACATAGCCTAATTTTTCTACCCAATCAAATACCCTTTTCTAACCCTAACCCTAAATTGCTCAGAACTGGCGATAGGCCAACTCCCAAAACCCTTTCACTTTTTATGTCATTGTGAGAGCTCTTAATCACTAGTCACTATTTGCTGGCGAGTGAGTGCACTCTTTACATTGATCGCGAGGCATTGAGGTTCCTTAATAGTCAAAGCAAATTAAGGGGGGGTGGGGCATACCTCCTTGGTAGAGTTTTTCCTCATTCCATTTTGTACTTAAGCTCAAACCTAGGAGTCAAAACAAAATAGCTGATGTGTTAAGCCGTCTCCACTAAATGATCACTACTATGCAATAAAAAAAATAATGAGATTTGAATTATTGAAGGATGCTTATGCTAAAAATGATTATTTCCAGGAGGTTTGGGTATGTTATTAAGTTTATTTATGCGGGCAGTTCCACTGAACATATGGATATATGTTTTATTAGAATAGGTGTGCATTCCTAAGAGTTCACTTAGGGAAACCATCTTATGGTAGTGCCAGGGTGGAGGGAAGACATGATATAATTTGGCAGGGATAAGATTTTTTTTTATTAGTGAAATAGAATTCTATTGAGTTAGACTGGTAGAAGGTGTGAAGAGACATGTTAGCCATTTGTAAGACATTTTCCAACAGTTGAGGACAAAACACGTGTCTCTAAACTCTATTACTTGTTCTAAAATTGTCTTGGATGGATGTTAGCATAGACCTTGTTGTGAGTTTGCCTTGGACATAGTGAAGGAAAGAGAACTTCGAGATGACATACATTGTACTTTTCCACAGTATGATGGATGTTTGGCATATTGCGGACTTATGCTTTATGGGATAGTTTGTCTTCATAATGTACTAAAAACCATCACTTTAAATAGATGTAAAATGTCCAATTATTTTTTTGAGATTTTAAGGTGAAAGACATGTACAAAGTTTATGTTCAATTTGGTTCAAAAGTGCATCCATAAACAAATCCACTGATCTATGGTGGTCTACTGCAATTTGGGAAATCTCCTCACTTGTTTTGTAGAAAAAAACATTTGAAAGTGAGACTTGGTTTTTTCTCAGATTGAATTTGCATATAACAATTTCACTAGTTAGTCCACCAGTCATAACCTCTTTGAGATTGTGTATGGACAGAACCTTCTCACAGATTTGGAATTAGTACCAATATCTTCTGCTATTGAGCTTTGTACTGATGCACATTCTATAGTCAGATAGATCTAAATTTTAAATGAGCAAATAAGGAATGATATTTCTAGGCTGAATAAGAGGTATTAGAAATAGGTTAACTAGTCCAAAAAGCCTCTAATCTTCAATGAAGGAGATCTGGTGCGGATTAGAGTGAAAAATGAAATGTTTCATGCAGGTTCATTTCAAAACTCAAACCTAGAGTTGACAATCCATTCAAATTTGTTAAGAAGATTAATAAGAATGTATACGATTGATTTGTCAAGGAATTTCATCATTTTTGTTACCTTCAATGCCATTGATATGTTGTGGTATTTTTAGGACCTAGTTGTTTTTAGTGAAGAAGGCAAAGACTCTCCTACCTCAAAAGAATGATGCGAATGTCTTCCCTCGCATTTGTCCCAGCCAACCATTTGGTTTGGTTTCTGCTGGATGGTCCAAGTGCTTACAACAGCCCCAGGTTGGGCTTGTCCCTATAGGCCTACTTTTTCTTAATTAGTACTAGTACCAGAGCCAACACTTGGCGAACTATATATTTCTTTTGTTTTGGACTGATCTAGGTATTTACTGGTTTTGATTTTTGTTAGGCTAAGATATCTTATTAGATATTCCTCTTTTGGAGTGCTTTAATCTTGCTTTTACGGATATTTTTGCTTCTTGTTAGAGTGCAAGTGGCGGATTCTTTCCAATGTTTATTCCTCTCCTACTTTTATTCAGATCGTATATTCTTGGTTGCTCTTTCCTCAGAACAATTATTGCTGCCTATTTTCATTCCCAATCACTTTGTTGAATTACATATTCCTCTCTTCAACCTACACCATTCTCAATACTTATGCTGTTCCTTTTACACCTTCTAGGAATTTTAGAATTGTATCATTTTATATCAGAGCTATACAAATGCTAAATTTTAAAGAATTTTCTTATTTTTTTTTTAATTCCAAAACTTTTCACACCTTTTAGAAATTTTGGAATGGTGACATTTTATATCAAAGTTATACAAACTCTAAATTTTTAGGAATTCTTTTTTTTTTTTTAATTGGAAAGTTTAAGTTCACATAACCTAATTCATTCACCCAATCAAATAACCTTTTCTATCCTTAAACCTAACGCTAACCATAAACCTCTCACAACTCACCTTCGACCACTCTCAAAATCGCTCTCCAGCTTTAGGTCAAAAACCTGATTAGGGAAAGAGATACTATGCTTCCAAAGAGAAATGGAGGATATATATATAGCAAAATTATCCAACTACAATAAAGACTTGCCAAGTTTGAAAGAAAACAATCTTAAAGGGTCACACATAGCCATAATGGTGGCTAAGTCAGGTTGAAAATAGGAATTTAACCACTTCCACCAAGAAGTTTTCAGTGATTAAGAACTAATGACCCAACAATTCACAATCAAATATTGGAGAAAAAACGGTAACTTTAAGGCAAAAATTTACTTGTTGAATTTTGATAGTTAAAGAATCTGGATGAGTTCGTTGATTTGCTTCAAAATATGGAATGAATTTTTTAGTACAAAGATGTTCAATATGACATAAGAGTCAAGCTAACAACCATCAAACTCAAGAAGGAGATTTATCATGATAGGAAAATTTGAAATGCCTTCGACAACAAGAAAGCCATAGTAAAATAACTATTTGGTATAAAATGAAAAGAGAGATGCTATGTAAATACTTTTCTTATATTATCGTCAAGATATATTCTTTGAACTTCACAATTTGCATCAAGGAGATTTATTTGTGGAGAAGTACACAATTGAATTTGAACAACTTATACTGAAATGTGAGTTGGTGGAGCTAGAAGAACGCACTTGTAACTGAAAATATGTACGGCCTTATCATTGATGGAGGCAACTATGAGATTATGATGTCTACCTAAATGATAAAGAAGTTGAGTGTTACTACAGAAAAGGACGCACAATCATATTTTCTATGTTAGAGAAAGAAATGAGATTACAGATGATAGAAGATATTTAGCATAGTTCTCTATTAGCGATAAGTTCCAAGAGCATGTGATGTGACATAATACCAATAGATGCTTGTCTCAACCTATAGGTCTATTCTTGGCATTACGATCATTACACATGTCGTGATGGCTACAAAAGTATATATTTCTTCATCAATGATGTGAGACGCATTGTACTATTACCTTGGAAGGAGTTTGAAATAATGAGCATTTACACTTTCTTAAAACATACATGCTACGGTCATAAAAGCTCGAGAGAAGCTCCGATATGACTAGCATTGGTTGTCTTAGAGGTAGTAAGTTCGAGAAACAGATACCTGAGATAATGCAACCACTGCTGAAGGAGTTTTAGGATGCCTTGGTCAACAATCTAGCTTCCAAGTTGGCACTAGTGAGAGAGATCCAACATGCCTTAATTTTCTTTCCAGGGCCCATCATCCAAATCAATCTTCCTATCGAATGTGACCAACTGAGTACGAGTTGCGGGAGCATGTTACATATTTGTTGGCTACAGGCTTGACCCGTTTGAGTACCATTTTATGTGCAATTTCAACTTTGATTATGCTAAAGAAGGATGGTTTTTGGAGTATGTGTATTTATAGTAGATATGTGAAAAAAAATCACTATCAAGTACCAATTCTCCATTTCAAAACCAGATGATTTGTTGGATCAATTACATGGATTTCACGTCTTCAAGATCGATCGATTTGCATAATGGTTATCACCAGATCAGTATGTGCCATCATATTAATAGAAGATCGCTTTCAAGTTTCTGGGTGGATTGTACGAGTGGACAGTCAACCCCTTTCCCTTGTCTAATACTCCAAGCACTTTTTTTGTGGCTAATGAACCAGTTTTATACCATCGTCGAAAAATTTATAATGATTTTTTTGTGTGCTGCTGTATAATGGAGAATCACTCACAATGCTTATGGAAGATTTTTGAGATATTTTGGACAGCCTAGTTATATAGTCATTGAAAGAAGTATCACTTTTTGACTACACAAATTTGCTTCCTTGGATATACTGTATCTGCTTCTGGCATTGAGATGGATTTTCCTAGTTATTTGGATGTTTATGAAAGGATAAGTTAAAGATTAGTGACAAATCGAGATAGCAAATTTTATTCCTGTTCGATATTGATTGATGAAGTCAGGATTGGTGCAACATTCATAAAAACTCGAGAGAAGCACCAATACAACTAGCATTGGTTGTCTTAGAGGTAGTAAGTTCGAGAAACAGCTACCTGAGATAATGCAACCACTGCTGAAGGGGTTTTAGGATGTCTTGGTCAACAATCTAAATTCCAAGTTGGCACTAGTGAGAGAGATCCAACATGCCTTAATTTTCTATCTAGGGCCCATCGTCCAAATCAATCTTTCTATCGAATGTGACCGAGTACGAGTTGCAGGAGCATGTTACATATTTGTTGGCTACAGGCTTGACCCGTTTGAGTACCATTTTATGTGCAATTTCAACTTTGATTATGCTAAAGAAGGATGATTTTTGGAGTATGTGTATTTATAGTAGAGATGTGAAAAAAAATCACTATCAAGTACCAATTCCCCATTTCAAAGCCAGATAATTTGTTGGATCAATTACATGGAGTTCACATCTTCAAGATCGATCGATTTGCATAATGGTTATCACCAGATCAAGATGAGCCATCATATGAATAGAAGATCGCTTTCAAGTCTTGGGGTGGATTGTACGAGTGGACAGTCAGCCCCTTTCCCTTGTCCAATACTCCAAGCACTTTTTTTGTGGCTAATGAACTAGTTTTATACCATCGTCAAAAAAATTAATAGTTGTAATGATATTTTGGTGTGCTGCCGTATAATGGAGAATCACTTATAATGCTTATGGAAGATTTTTCAGATATTTTGGACAGCCTAGTTATATAGTCATTGAAAGAAGTATCACTTTCTGACTACAGAAATTTGCTTCCTTGGATATACTGTATCAGTTTCTGGCATTGAGATGAATTTTCCTAGTTATTTGGATGTTTATGAAAGTATAAGTTAAAGATTAGTGACAAATCGAGATAGCAAATTTTATTCCTGTTTGATATTGATTGATGAAGTCAGGATTGGTGTTGATGAAAAAAATATCTTATTGGATTGTTCCCGGTACCACCACCCCCCTAATAGAGGGTAGATTAGATGAAAGTGTCTCATTACTTTTATCTAATAATAAGATATCATGGAGAATTAAGATTTAATTGTTAAATAGTAAGAATGTCATTGTCATAGGTGAAGATCTTCATATGGATAAATTTTTACATAAGTGTAGATCTCCCTATGGATGTCTGGAAAAATTAAAATTGATAAATTAAGGGATGATTGTATTAGATGATTAGTTGAAGAAGTATTTATTGAAGAGAAGATAACTGAAAATGGATTTGATATTTTTAACATCTACAACTAAGAGTACAAAATGCATCCTTAAACAAGTAGATCAAATAATTAGGAAGGAAAAGAGTGGGACATAATATAACATGCATAGAATTTTTTCAAAAAGATTATTCATGAATAGACAAAGATATTAGGCAATAGTTAGCAGGAACTAATGGATTATGTGGATGTATAGAGCTGGTTCTAAGTACTTTGTTCGGGTAAGGCTAATGATGATGATGATGAGTAGTCATTCAAAAATCAATATGATTGGAAGAAACTTAATGTCTAATGGTGAGTTCTAATTGGAATAACAAATGAAAGCTAGCTATCTTGAGATTGGATCAAACATACCTATAGCCAAGCCCTACCATAGCTCAATATCATGCTAAAATGTTGAATGACATGAGCTCTTACTCAATCTTATCTTGTTTGTGCTAAATTTTGATGTTGATGTCCTGCAAACTTTTATGCAAACAAACAAAAGCAAAATATAGAAGTAAGTTTGTTAATGATCCGATTTCAAATCGAGTTGGGATTGGCTCAAAATCGGCAGAAAAAAATTTGATCCAAAATTTTGACTCGTAGCTCAGCTCATTTATTTTGATCCGATCTCAATTCGAGCCAAAGTTCGAATCAATTTTCGAGCGATTAATGAGCTTCAAACTAAATTTGCTAAATTCACAGCCTTTACATCACTAAGGTTATCGATCAGATTTCAAACTTCATTGGGGCCAGCTTGAAAAAAATTCGTTTCAAAATTTTGGTATGTAGCTTTGCTCTTTTATTTCAATCTGATCTTGATCCGGGCCCATTATTCAAATCAATTTTGGAGCAATAAATGATTTTCAAACAAAATTCACAGCCCTATATATAGAAGAAGTGGGAACCCGTTGAAATTTAGTAAGGTATTTAATGTAAGACTTAGTTTATAAAACAGTAGAGAATGGCCTAAATCCATCGGTTCGTGAATTAATGAGCTGGTTTTGCCTGCAAAGACCTTGGTTTTGGGCCTTTCCAAGGTAATAATGAACCTGGGTCTTAATGTATCGTATCCCTCCCAGAATTTTTTTATTTTTTGGCATTACTATTAGTTTTAGAGGTATTAGACATTGGAGGTCTTTTTTTTTCTTTTCAGAACTAAATATTTACATAGATTTTCATGCATATAACCAAGTTATTCCATGTAAAGAATGTTTAATTTACATATTCACCCACCTTCATTCATTCCAAAGCTCTTAAGCTTCTATGCTTGCCTGTATCAAAACACTCAATGGACATAAACTCTGTTCAATATGTGAATTAATCATTACTGAAACTCATCATTCAGGGCTCTGCAATCCTGAACAGATGATGTTGGAACTCCATCGAAAGGAAATTTGTTCAGCTGGTCCAACCTCAGCTTCTGATTGATGATTTGAACCTCCATGATCTCGAACCGGTTTAAGGGGGCACTTGGAAGGCAAGCATGATATGTTTATTCTGTGTATTTATTCTTTGTAAAACTCTCTTTTTTTTCTTAATTAACTCGACTCAATATAAATGAAATGCCCCAAATTGGCTGGATAAAGTTGGTTTTACTAGCAAGGTTTTAAAATTCGGACCGTATCGGATCGGTTCAAACCGTTCGTCCATGAACCAAGCTTACAACAAATCCAGTTAACTTTTAAAGCCGTTTTTACAGTAACAAAAACCAGATTGAACTGCCAGTCCCATCGATATAACAGTAAATTTATAAGTTATATTAAATTAAATTTATAAATATAGATTTAAAATCATTTTAATGTGAGCTTGATATTTATACTATACCTTAGCATGGCTATTGCTCATGGGATCACAAAATGAAGAATTTGGTTGTGCTAGTTGTGGTTTTAGATTGTTAAATGGGCTATGAGATTATATATATATATATATGTATATATATAGTAGCAATATTTTTATTTTTTTATTTTTTTATTAGAAATTATATTTTATTAGAAATTATATCCTTATTATAAATTATAAACTTTATTTTATATATTTGTCAAGATATCATTTATAATAAGAAATACAAAATGTATATGTTAAGTATAGTTAAAAAAAATGTATGATATATTGATATATAATTTTTATTTCAATATCATATTCTTATTCTATATATTAATAGTTATAAAATATATTTATGCATAGATATTATAGCTTTTAAAATTTTTTAAATATATTTAATATATATATGAATGTATGTTTATAGATTTAAAGTATACATAAATTATATTTTAATAAGTTTTGCATCAAATTTTAAGTTTCTTAAGATTGATAATATTAAATGCATGTAATATTTTTTTTATCTTTGTCATATATTTATATTATCATATTATTTAAGTCATATCAAAATAATTTAAATGAACAAATATTAAACTTTATGTGCTAGATATGTAAATACATAAGAATTGTGTGCTACTTACTTAAATATCCATTCTTTTGTCTTTATGACCACAGGATCAAACAATGATGGCTCATGTTTCTTTTTGTCTTTCATGAAAATGGCTACAATTTTTACTGTTTCACTTGTGAACTCGGACTGTGTTTTGAGGGCTTGGTACAATATGCCAATTAGCACTGCCTTGCTGCAGGACTGGCTGTGAAGTTCTGAGTTTGCCTTGGATTTGAACATGTGCAGACTGACAATGTTTTGGTATAATTGCAAGAGGATAATTTTTGCAAAATTGTAGCTGATGAGTTTGAAAAATATTAAATTTATTTCGAGATTTATGTTATGCACACACGGGGTAATTTGGACGACTGATAGCCTGGTTGATTCGTAGTCTGAACGACCCGCAGCCTGGAGGACCAACAATTTGGACTAACAACAAACTTGATGAGTGGTAGCATGGTCGACCTGCAGCCTATATGACCCACAGTTTGGATGACTCACAGCTTGGACGACTTGATACAATTGATGGTCAGGGGCCGCATATGTAAAATATCAAAAATAATATGTACAATCTTCATTAAAGTAAGGTTAGAAATATAATATCTTCATGTTGTACTCCATTTCCAATAAATAGGAGACCATGTCATGTAAGTAAGACTTTTGGTCTTCTCTCTTTGTCCTCATGTATTCATAAAGATTTAATTAAATTTATTGTCATAAGACACTTTTTTTTCTTTTTTTTTTCTAGTTTCTAATCTTAACAGTCGTGATTTGAAAACAATTGTGTGACAACTGTTTCTGGACAAATGATCATTTTGCTCATGTATCGTAAGTCGTAACGCAGTTTGAAACATAACTGTCAAAACCATATATTTGATACTTCATAAGCATAAATTCATTTCATAACAGTACAAAAATCCAGATAAACACCTCACTTAATAGTGGGTATCAAGATTATTAAAAACAAGAAAAAAAACAACTAAAATTACATTTACTAATATTTACATATATACCAGCGAAAGTATTTCATTTCACATAAAAACATCATTTCAACATCAAAAACTCGGCGAATGCGGGTTAGGGCGCACGACGATCACAATGCTCCAAATCGCGAACAAGGAGGGCAGCGTTAAAAAAATAAGTAAGAAACGCGGGCTGCAGGATCGAACCCGTGATCCTCATTTTAGGCAAAATGCGGCTCGACGCACCCTGAGCGCCTCCCCAAACAGCCCAACTTCACATCGTGAGGCCCCTTTGCTGCCCGAATGCCGCCCCAAACGGGACCTAAAGCGATTACAAGCATTTAACTGCATGATTTTGATGTATTTCAGCTATAATGTTGCCCAAATATCAGCCCGTTCAGTTTCACTAATTAATTTCTATTAAGCTTTTGTGCTTTGAATTCCATATTTATGCTAATTTTTCTGTTCGATAAAATAAAAATTTCAGAATCATATTATAATATTTTATATGAACATTTATTTTTTGTTATATATGATAAAAAAAAAAGATTAAGCACTAATCATTTATTATGTGGAAGTTAAATTAATTAATCCTTTTTTAATTTAATTTAATTGAGTTTGATTAATTAAAAAAAATATATTATTATCATATATTTCCATTTCTTAGATTAAAATACATGTTTGCTCGAGGTATAACTTAAAAAAAAGGCTGATTTTTTTTTTATGAAATGAATTATATCTGTTTTTAATTCCTAGTTCTTTTTATAATAATAATAATTATTATCATTATTATTATAATAAAATATTAATAGTTATATAGAGAGAGAGAGGGAGGGAGGGAGGGAGGGAGGGAGAGGTAACATTTATTCATAAGATTCTATTAATAGTAATATGTCTCAGTATTATAAAAATATATATTAGTCCCTTCTCATTGATCTTTCCGAGGGGCTTTTTGACAATTTACAGAGATATTCACATATAATAAAGCTAGAGGATTGATTCGATCGACAGGAAGTTCATTAACTGCTTACTAAGCATTGACTCTGTCGACATCTAATTCGAAAGAATACTTCTTGATGAACTTCACCTTGTGAGAGTTCTCTTGGCATGAGGGCCAATCACCACCTTGTGAGAGATCCCTTGACATGTTTTACCGATCGCTTGAACAAGACGTTCCATTCACCAGCATCCAACTCATATGGTCGTCTACAAGTTACGTCTGATCAACCACATCTTCTTCTTGAATCGTTCATCTTTTGTGTCGACACATTTCTTGTATATAAATTTCAATTTTGACAAAAAAAAATTTTCCATATTATTGAACATCTGGTTATAGATATTATATTCAGTACGGTAAGTTGGCACTATTAGGCTTCATTTTAAACTTATTCGTCTTTCAACGAAATTCTTTTGGAAGACATGTTTCGTGATTGAAAATGACGTTCTTACGAAAAACTTAAAGAAATGCTCGAGAGATGCTGCTTCACCAAATAAAAATTTTTGTAAGTCCACTATGAAAGTTTAATTATTGATTTTAAAATTTTTATGGACGACAGAAATTATCTGGATATAAATGCCATAAAAGCGCCATTGCGGGCAGCGTGCCCGCTGGCCTCTCCTCCTCTTCCGCTCTTCCGTCCGTCGATCATTTTGCTATTTTTTCTCCTCCGAACCTTTTTCTTTGGTGCATCCTCCTCCATTTTTGTCTTCGTGTGTGTGATCGATGCGCTCTCATCCATGGCTTTGATCGAGTTCGTCAACAGTAAGCTTTGTTTCTATTTGGCGTTCTGGAGCTCTGGTTTCGTTTTGTAGTCGAAGTTCTTAAAGTGGTAATTCCTTTTTCCCCGCTCTGAACACTTGCTTTATGTGCTTTCTAGGTTTTAGGTTTTATGCGGTCTTCAACTTTGTGTCGAAACTTGTTTCTTGTTTAATGTAGTTTTTACCCGAAAAACAAATTCAGTGTTTGAATGATACTTGCTTGTAGTTGTTCTACATGGCTAGAATTTGTGTGCTTCTTTATGTTCTTTGGTTACAACTCTTTTACCTCTCTATTTTTCCTGGAGGATGATAAATTTGATGAAGGACGTGAAGCCTGTTGAAAAAAGGCTTTTTGCCCCAAAAGGAGATGCTAATTTGAACCTAAGAGGATGGATGAAGTCCGTTCTGATGACATGATTAACGTGCTGGAGGTTTTGCGAGTGGGATTTTTCGAAAACTGTATCTATTCTACTTTCATGGAGGTTGTTCAGAAAACCTTGGCAATGATATTGTTCCATTATGTGCTTGAAGCTGTTATTGCCAAAATTTGTCTAACTTAGCAGGAATTAATTTATTTGTACTTTCGATTCTTAATATTTGCTATTCTCTCCATGAATATAGCTTCCGGTTTAGTCCATTCAGTTCACTGGAAGATTATGCATCATTATCAGGTTTTGAATATAGCAACAGGAATATCTCTGAGCCATCAAATGGCTCGACATTTCTATTGATAACCTTTGTTTTACTAATCAATTTGTCACTTTCGGTGCAGGGTGTTCTATTACTAAACAACATGAATCTATGTCAAATGTGGAGCCAAATTTTTTTATTATTGAAAATAATGTCACAATTTAACAACATGAAAGTCTAGAATGATGGCTATCACAAAGTTTTAAGTAGAGGTTACCATAAAATTTTGTAATAGAGGCTATGTAAGTTTCTAATGGTTGTTGATCATTAATTTGGAAGGTAAATCCCTAACTATATAAACTCATATATTCTTCACTTATTATAACTATGAAAATAATAAACAAATAAAGGGAAATAGAGAAAAGAAGAGGGAAGGAAAGAAAAGAAGATCTTGTAGCAGGGAAGGCAGAATATCATTAATGCTTATCTATATGTTCAGCCCTCATGTTCACAAGAGATTGCTGGTGGGAAGACTTCTGGCATCCTTTTATGGTAGGGAAGGGAGGGAAGCTCATAATAGGTGGTTTGGTGGCAGTACAATTTATGATTGTTAGTAATGTAGGTTGTTCATGATTTACCGACAAAGTTGTTTTGTTTAGTCTATCTGTGTGGTAGTGTAAATAGAGGGAAGGTGGGATTAGGTGAAGCACGTGGAGCTAGAGGAGCTGTTGAATTTTGAAGAAGGTGAAGTGGAAAATGAGGAATGGCGTTTGTGAACTAGGTAGCACAAGCACTAAGTTATTACTGTTGAATTAAGTTTTACGAAGGTGAACAGAAGTCAGGGAATTTGGATACATTTTCATTTTGAACAAATTTGAAAATTTTTAATTAGTGATTATGAATAAAATAAATTGTTACATTTATTTCAGGAGGAAAGTTGCTTCTTCTATTATTCACAAATATGGTACATATATATATATTGGGAAACCAATCTCTCCTTATTTACAAACTTATCAAACATATCTCACCTTATTGAATCCAAATTTGTCCGGGAGACACGCTTTAGGAATAGAGTGTTGAAGGATGAGAGAGATAAAGAGAGAGAGATAAAGAGAGAGAGAGAGAGGAAGCAATAACACAGTAATGAACGATAAATTTGCGTAACATTTTCCATGAAATGGACCTTCTATTTATAGGAGTGAGACATTGTACAACTACACACTGTACCAATAAAATACATAGGTACGGCGGGGATATTTCAGTCCATAAATATGGTTTGTGGGGACCATGAATGTGGCTAGGACGCCCTCAGACTGTGCAACTGTGAGGTTGGGGGATTGTTGGGTCAGACGACTATCAAGATGGATGGCCATGAGGCCGGACGGCTGTCAAGCCGGGCGACTATCAAGCCGGTCGGCTGTAACAACTGCCCGACTACTTGTTGAGGATCCATAGCCGCTCTGGAACTGGTGGATCCACTTTACTTTCTCGATCTATTCAGGTTGGAGGGCGATAGGTTCATTCGAGTGGGTCTAGTTCGATGGATTCTTCAAGGGTGATCTACCTTTTATTCATCTGAGTTGCACCACCTTCCCGGCACGCGTGGGCTAGCCGATTGAGCATGTCGTCCCAGATCATTCTTGTATGGGGCCACGTCACTTCTTTCGTCATTCGTCAGCTCTTTGCAATTCATGCTGACATATTTTTGATGTACATATTAAAGTTCCTCGATTTTTTAGATCCTTGATAGCGACAAATAAGGATAAAGAAATTTGGATTTTAAAACATGTTTGTGGTATTATGATTATTTAATGCGCAATAATTACACCTTTTGATTTTCATGTCAAAGTCATTATAAATGTGATGTTGGAAGTTATCTTTCAAGCATTCTTTTAGATTCATCTTTCGTCTCCTTAGTGGTGCTGATTATGGAGGGTGGAAAGTTTCAAAAATTCGTTGGTGAGGAGGCCCGAGCTTTACTGTTCTAAGCCATGAAGAAGAGGGCAAAGTTCGATTCTTAAGATTGAACGACCTGGAAAGCGCGTTATGCCTGAGAAGAAGGTCCCCGATTATGTGGTTGATGTAGGGTCCTTTGTTTCGAACAACGACCACTCCGTGGAAGGTTCTGTGATGGCCGAGGGCACTTTCCTGTGAAGAAATGTCATATGATGGGAGAGGGTCGCCAGGGCAACGATTAGGCTGGTCGAACCGCTCCTCTAATCATTCTGGAGTTGAGGGAGGGATAGGGTTAAGAACCTGTTTTTGTCCTTTTAGCTCCCGAAGGATGGGCGAAAGATGAGTAGGAAGTTGCTCCCGACATAAGTTTATTGACCTCTTAGCTCCCAAAGTGTGGGCAACAGTTGAGCAGAAAGTTGCTCCTGTCATAAGGTTCTCGACCTCTTAGATCCCGAAGTGCGGCCGACAAATGAGCATGAAGTTGCTCCCGACCCTTCTGTGACTAGTGTAGCTCAGCTCGCTTCTCAAACTCCGACAACGGGAAAAGAGATCGGAGGAGAATTGTTCTCCTATACCTCTTTTGACTTAGACTGGATGATGGATCCGTCTTCTGGCGATGGTACCAAAACTCCACCTCCTATTGAGCGAGGGGCTTTTTAAGTTGGCGTCGCAGTAGATTCTGGATCTGCCGAGATTCCCATGATCTGAGGAGGGCTGCTTGGCGATGAATCAACATTCCTTGCAAGAGCGACCAACTTTCTCTATCCGTCTGGTTCGGCTAAGGCTTCATTGCCTCAAGGGGTTGACCTCTCTTGTGACGTGCAATTGGGGCGGTTGGAAGAGGAGTTAGCTGCGGTTTGGACTCGTGGAGCTGCTCTTCAAGGGGAGTTGACGTCCCTGAAGACGAAGTTAGCTGCCATTTGGGAGGAAGTTTAGGATTTCCGGTTGTACGCTAAAATGAACATAGTAGATAAGGTTATGATAGGGGGGAGAACTAATGTTCAAGCGCCTGTCTCAGCTGGGTCTATCTTGGTTGAGGCAGTGACTGATAGTTTTGTGATGTTTTTTTTTTTTCGGGCGAATAATTGTAAACGGGTGAAACCGAATGTAAATACTCTTTATTTCATATATATATACATGTTTTTATATTTATTTTACTATTCTTATTACTTTTTTTTTAGTACGTCTGTTTGATTTAACCCATTTCCCGCGCTTTGATGCGGTGAAAATACTGTATTGCTCTTGCGACATTTTGACTTCTGCGTTTTAAGTTGGTGAACTAGACGTCGAACTTTTCATACTATCCTTTTCCCCTTCGCGTGACTTCTTTCTTCCTCCTCTTATCGCACCATGGCTCCTAGGTATTCTTTTGAACTCTTTGGTGTGAATTCCCCAAGTTGTCGGTAATTTCAGAGAGACAAGCGGCGACACTATTCAAGTCATTTGCCTTTGGGCCGGATGTCCTGCTCTGAGTGGCTGCAAAGGGGGAGAGATCGGCAGACAGTTATGGTGACCGTTTAGTCGTATACGTCAATCAATTCAAATATGGGATGAGGTTGTCGTTCTGCAGGATGATGAGGTCCATCCTCAATAGCTACGACTTTATCCTCGCGCAAGTCACATCGAACTCCATCGCCATCATTATGAACTTTGTCATCTACCGTTGGTGGGTTGAGATCCATGGTTAATCGAGTTATTTTTTTACCTCTTTAATTTCAAGGCTGATCAAGATGATTACACAGTGTTCTCATCTGGCCCCAGATTCCGGCTGATAGGGGTTGAGAACAAAGTGTTATTGGCTGTCGAAGTTCGCGATCACTACGTATTGTTTGGGAATGGAGGATTTCTATCCAGCCTATTATCAAAGGGATAATAAGGCTGAAATTGTCGTCGGATCATACTCGGGACTACGTTGATATGATCGAGGGGAGCAAATTCTCTGTCTTTCAGTTTACAGATCAGAACATTGTCGATAGGATTTTGTGGCCCGGAACCTTTGGGGATATGATTGAGAGTATGTGGGAGGAGTTGAATCAGAGAGAGAAAAGGATTGAGGCGACCGTGGTGAAGGCTGGGGAGAAGAGACCCAGGGCGAAGAAACCTCTGGGATGAGATCCCGCTGCTCGGTTGAGAAAGTTTAGGAAAGCCTGGCGTCGTTAAGAAAATTTTTCTCCATTTCTCTCTCTCTCTCTCTCTCTCTCTCTCTTTCTTAACTCTTTGAAGCGGGTGTGGGGACCTCAAGCTTATTCCGGGAGACTCTGTCTGAAACATGAGGATCCTAGAAGTCGAACTCTTGAGAGGAGGTTTCCTCGGACCAATCGGTTGTGAAAAAGAGGGGTACATGCGTCTCCTTTATTTACCCATTGGAGAGGGTTGTCGCAGAACGTGTCTCTTTTGCGGGCCTTTTCAGCCTCTAAAGACGACGCAAGCTCTGAGGTTGAGCTTCGGGAGAGAGTCGACTGGGACCCGAAGGGGAAGAGGCCCGTAGATGAGGAATCGACGCGACCTCCACCTTCGTCTACAATTGAAAAGTTTCCCTCAGGGTGAATCATCTGGATGGATGGTGAAAACGTCTCTGGGAGCTCAGGTTGAAGGTTTCTGATGGCGGACACCTAGATTTTGAAAGACTTTGAAACATTCTTGGTAAAAATTAAATAGGACATCTTTTTCCAAGAGACGACATTGATGTTTAGCGATTTTAGAAAAATTTCTTATATATTGTCTGTAAAATCCAGCATGTCCAAGAAAACTTTGAACTCCTCTCACATTAATGGGTGATGACAAATTTTCAATTACTTGCAATTTAGCTTGGTCTACTTCTATCCCTTTCTCAGATATTTCATTCCCTAAAACAATTCCTTTAGAGACCATAATTTGACATTTTTTCACAACATTTAAGCACCTTTGAAAGATGATCCAGACATGAGTCAAATGTAGGGCCAAACACTTAGAAATCATCAATGAAAACTTCTATTCATTTCTCAATCAGATCGTTGAAAATTGATATTATGCGGCTTTGAAATGTTGCTGGTGCATTACATAACCCAAATGACATTTTTCGAAAAGCAAAATTCCCATAAAAACTTGTGAATGTTGTTTCAATTTGATTATCTGAAACTATTGATATTTGATGATATCCCAAATATCCATCTAAGAAGCAAAAGTATGGAGGATCAGCTAACTTATCCAATATCTGATCCAGAAAAGTTAGAAGAAAGTGATCTTTCCTAATAACTAAATTTAATTTATGATAATCAATATATATGCGCCACCCAGTAACGTGTCTGGTATGAATTAATTTATTGTTATCATTAATAGACACTGTCACTCCTCTTTAGAAACACAATGGATAGGGCTTATCTAAGCACTATCTGAGATTAGATAGATAAGGCCTGCTTCTAGCCATTTTAAAATTTCATTCTTAACATCTTTTTTTATTGGGTTTAATCTCTTTTGAGGATCTGCCATGGGCTTGTGTTTTTCTTCCATCAGGATCCTATGCATACATATAGAAGAACTAATCCCGTTAGTATCAGTTAGAGTCCATCCGAAAGCTTTCTTATAATTCTACAGAGTTTCTATTAACTTCTCTTGTAAATGAGTCAAATTTGAGGATATGATTACAAGTAAAGTGGCTGACTTTCCTAAGTAAGCATATTTCATGTACTTGGGGAGTATCTTCATTTCAAGATTTGGGGGATCCTTAATTGAATGAACAAGAGGTGTAGCATTTTCTATTATATCCAAAATCTCGAATTTCTCTTGTGCAAATTTTAAATTATCAGTAACTAGGAGAGCAGATTCATCCTGATAGTCCGAAATTTTTTCCTCACAATTCTTGTTCTTCAATTTTTTTTTTCGTAATTTTCTTGGAAATGATTAATGCTTAGATAATCAATTAAATTCATTCTATAACACTTGTCATCGTTTTCTTTAGAAGGACATTTCATAAATTTTGATACGTTGAACATAACGTCTTAATCTTTAACTCTCATTGTTAATTTACTTTTTTGCCCATCTATCATTGCTCTTTCAGTGGCTAGAAAATTTTTACTTAATATGATATAATTTCTTTATTTTTCTCCATGTCTAACACAATGAAATCCACTGGGAAGATAAATTTATCCACTTTGATAAGAACATCTTCTATAACCTCTTTCGGATATGTGACCGATCGATCCGCCAAGTGAAGAGTTACAGTAGTAGGAGACACTTCTCCTAGGCTAAACCTTCTGAAAATAGATAATGACATAAGGTTTATACTTGCTCCGAGATCACATAAAACATTTCTATAAAACCTTTCTTCTATTGCACAAGGGATCGTAAAACTCCTAGGATTCTTCAGCTTTTGAGGAAGCTTCTTTTGAAGGATAGCGTTGCACTCTTCATTGAGTGCAACAGTCTTATAAACTCCAAACTTCTTATTTTTCTTTAGGATGTCTTTCATGAATTTTACGTATCTAGGCATTTGCTCCAGAGCCTCAGCAAAATGTATATTAATTGTCAACTTCTTAAAAACTTGTAAAAATCTCTAGAATTGTTGATCTAATTTTTGCTGTTGTAATCTTTGAGGAAAAGAAGGTGGATGTCTCTATAAGTTAATCTTAATTCGGGAGACTGATTTCTCTAAGTTTTTGGAAATATATTCCAAAAGTTTTTAAGTTTCCAAAGTCTTTGTTTCAACTTCAACATCCTTTAGAAAACATCCTTCAACTCTCTTTCACACCTTAAATTCACAGCTTTGACATTTTCACTACTTATCTTCTTAGGGTTAATCTCGGTATTGCTAGGAAGAGTCTCTTGATGCCGATTGACAATTGAGTTAGCAATCTGTCCCAACTGATTCTCAATATTTCTTATAATAGTATATGGACTCTGCAATTGATTTTCTACTTGCAAAACAACTTCCTCCAACGACAACTTCTCCTTAAATTGAGAATTTTGGTTAAATTCAGGAGGATAAATAGGTCTAAAATTAGGATTTCTTTGAGTAGTCTAATTTTCCATGATTTGGTTGATTATTATCCCATTGCTGCTTTCCATTACTAGACTTATTGTTCCAATTAAAATTTGGGTAGTTCTTCCAACCTTGGTTGTAAAAATTTGAATAAAGATTGTTAGGTCGATTATTTATTATATTTAAAGTCTCATATGATGAAGTATTAGGGTTTATCAATTATCCGAACGAATTTCCTTCAATTACTGGAGGTAATTGAGGTTCACTCGTCCCGATTTGATTCAACTTCATAAATATAGCTGCAACTTGCAAAGTTAGAATTGTAAGCACATTCATGTCGTGTATACTAGCTACTTTCTTTAGGTTTACTCTCTCAGCAGACCATTGAAATTTATTAGTAGTCATCTCCTCAATTAGAGAATAAGCTTCATCGAACGACTTCGACATGAGTGAGTCACCCGTAGCAGCATAAATAATTGATCTAAGAGATCCTATCAATCCATTATAAATAGCCTGAACAATCAACCAATCAGACAGAGCGTGTTGCTGACATTTCTATAGAAGTTTCTTAAATCGCTCTCAGGCCTCATATATCGATTCACTTTCATATTGACAAAATGAAGTACTGTCATTCCGCAACTTTGTCATTTTTGAAGGCGGGAAATATTTGGCTGGAAACTTTTGGGCTAGTTCATTCCATGTTCTAATAGATTCAGGTGCTATCCCTTGAGAAAAAGGGAAAAGGGAAAAGTTTAAGTCTAACTGCGTCACTAGAAACACCATTATAACGAAATGTGGCACAAAGTTCCCCTGCTAAATTTAGATTTGGATTGTCAGACGGGTTTTTCCCAAATTGGTTGTTTTGCACGATTTGGATGATAGTCGGCTTAAGCTCAAAAGTGTTAGTTTCTACAACAGGAGTTTGGATACTTAAGTGCATTTTATTAACTATAGGATTTGCATAATTTCTTAAAGGTTTTTGTACGTTATGATTTTCATTAATTGCTTATTGATTATCCAAGTTAATGTGCTGATAGTAGACATCTTTTCTTCAATTTCATTATTTTTTTTTGTTTTCTAATTTTCCTAATGGTTCTCTCTAGTTCTGAATCAAATGGTTTAAGCTCTATTGGACCCGCTCTACACATTCACTTCTAAAGGGTAACTAATAAGTTTTTTACACAAACAAAAATAAAGATACAAATAAAAAGTTTTCCAAATCTAAGTCCTAATAGTTCAACTACAAATTCTCCTAAATTCTTTACCGTTTTGTTTCCCAGTAACGGTAGCAACTAACAAAATAATTCAGTCTTTTGGCACAGTGCTGAAAAGCTTAAATTATCCAAGTTACTCGTTCAAATTTTCAGATTTTGATTTTATCCTAAATACTGGGGATGCTAACGTAAGTGCACGTATCGCTTTTCATAATATATGACTCTAAATAGTTTGAAATGTCAAAACTACAGGAAATATTAGAAAGTCAAAGTAGGAAAATGTTATAGGCTGCTTAATTTTGCTCTTAGTTTGAAATTTTGAAATACTTGAGTTTTGTTAACAAATCTACTGCAATTATCTAAAGCTACACTTACAGAATTTTTAACTACACTATTTGAATTGTTTTTGCCATTTTTTAAGGTTACTTTTTCTTGCAGTGATAATAATATAGTGTAGATGTGGAGCAAAATAAGATAAAGTTTTGTGACAAATAGAAACATAAATCCTATTTACTCTCTTCCGAGCGTATAAAAAGTCTTGGTTAAGTTCCACTTTGAACCCAATGAAGTTTGTCTCCCTATTTATTTGCATCACCCATTCATATCCTATAGTTCAACGTGTATTTTTAGTTGTTCATGCTGTAGCTCTTTCGAGTCCTTACGGGTTCACAACACATTTTAACAGATCAATTGATCAGATTGAAAAGTAAACTAAATGCAGAAGGAAATCATCACAATTATAGAATAAAAATTATTTCAACATGCTATCCGCATTTCTACACATCTACTACATCATCATAAGGAAAAGTAAGGAAATTTACTCTGAAAGCATGAATAAAACAACACCAGAATGTATTGAAATAAAGAGATTCAACATAAAAATGTGTTTTAGAAAACTACAATCCCAAATCACAAATATACTTTTATCTCTCTCAATTTGCCTTGAGAATGCTCCGCTCAAGCCATTGCTCTTCTCCTGTAACTCTTTACACAACAACACTTGCAAAACAACTCCTCATACCCCTAGACTTGCGTAGAACAAAACACTTACAAACACGAGAAAATTCCTCCAAAACTCTCTAACCCTAGAACACGCACGGCTTTTTCAACTCCTCTTCGAACTCTCTTCTTCTTCCTATTCTGCCGTAACACTGCTTTGAAAACTCCCCAAACTTCCACATAGAGGTGGCTCGAATTACTCAAAACAGTCCAGATTTCGGTACTGGCTCCTGGGCGCCACACTAATCTGGCGCCATGGCTTTGCCCTTCAAGACTGAGGCCATGGAGCCCAGTGGTTGGCGCCTTGTCGCCAACCTCTTAGGTTGTCCTTTGCTTAACTAATGCCTAGACACTACACTTATCCGGCGCCATGGCCTTGGCCTTCAGGTCTGGGGTCATGGCGCCCAGTCTCTCGGGTTTCAGGCATGGCTGGCGCCTTGTTTTTTGTTTCAAATCTTTTTCTTTTTGCTCCATGTTTCTTCTACTTCATTCCATTCATAATACTTGTTATACCTGCAAGAAAAAACATAAAAATATATTTCTTTAAAGTACAATTTCATTTAAAAGACTTGTAAAACATAAAGAAATTCATGCAATCTTTCCAAACATCATTTATGAATACCCAAGTAGTTCTAGTGAACGTCAATAAATATGACAAATCACCTAGCCCCACTTAGGGTTTTTACCTTTGAAGGTCCGCAATATCATCATGGATAATTGAAAAAGGGTGTGAGGGCTTATACTGAGTCATGAGATAACTATTTTTAGTGTATTCGACAAGTTGACAAGTCGCACATTGATAATTATCAAGTTTTTTTGTTAATAAAAATTGTGGATACAACTTAGTAATATAATTAAATTTAGGATGACCATATGACAATGCATAAGATGACTTTTTTTTTTTTCAACAGACATGGATTCAACATACTCTGAAATTTGAGAGACATATGACAGTTGGATCAGTTTTATGTTTAGAAAGAGATTTTTCTTGAGTGTATAAGCCTTGAAGTATTTCAACACTGTCTATCACTTTTTTCGATTCCGCCACCTGAAACTCATAAGTTTGGAAGGAATTCGGCAATACATTTCATATCATGAGTAGTTTTACTGATTGAAATCAAATTACAATCATATGTGGAACATATAAGACGGAGGAAAGAGTAATATTCTGAGAAAGCTCCACATCTCCATTCCCAACAATGTTTTTAAGTTGGATTCATCTGCAAGTCTTATTGAGGCCATTGAATGAAGTTATGACCCTTGAGTTTATGATTTATGATAAAATTAGAGAGTTTAGGAGCCATTTGCACTGAATTCTCAGTCTCTGATTTGTAACTAATATACAGACTAGAACTTGATGTTATCATTCCGTACTTGGTCATGAGTCCTTTACGTATTTTGGGCTTTTGCTTTTTGGTGCTCCTGCTGTTGGTAGGCAGGAAGATAGATACCAAGATGAATTCTTGTTAAAAAGGGCCTGCTGTAGGGATGTCTGGTTGTAGGGAAGAGTTCCGGAGGTAGAGGAATACAGAGGAGGGTTTGCTGTAGGGAAATTCCAGCAGTAGGGAGGAGTTCCAGTAGAGGAGGACCCGCATCTAGTAAATTCCAGCGGTAGGGATGAATTTACTTGGGTAGGAAACTTTCTTCTTCCATTATTCACAAATATTGTACATATATATAAGGAAACCAATCCCTTATTTATAAACTTACCAAACATATCTCACATAAATTAGGAAAGTAAATGGTTTTGAATAAAAAATAGGAAAGACATAAAATAAAAGGGGAATAAGCCATCAAAGGTTTCCTAAGATATCCCATTCAATCCGTCCAAGATTTGGAGGTGGCTGCTGACCCAGATGAGATGGGTAAATATGAAAAGGACCAATTCTTCTCAGATTACCACAAAAATCATTGCCTTTGGCAGGGAAAAATGTTTTTTTTTCTATTACAACCATAAAAAAAATTGTGATTATTGTTGAGATGCCTTCCATTTTCTCTGTTTTTTTTTTTTGCTCATCGTATGCTAAACCTTACGTTTTTATTTTGCATATTATGAACTTACCATGCTATTCTGTAAGCAACAAAGAGCAATTGTGTGAAATGTAGGGGTGAAAACATTCATCAGCATATGCTATAACTATGAACATTATGAAACAAGACAATGATGCTTCATTAAGAGAATTCATGAAGATGTCACTTGAAGGAATTTCCTGGGCTGAAAATATATGCCAAAGAGTTGAAGATATCTGCACAGAGAATAATATGGTTCAGGTTTGAACCATCTATCATTTGATGCTTTCTTTGTCGTCCTTCCTTTTCCTTGAGTACTACAATACATGTTATTATGAAATATATTATGGTTTAATCCTGAATGCTGTTAAATAAATATTTATCTCCTTGAAATAGTAAACTTTTAACTGATAACTTATTGAATTTAACAGAACCCTGGAAAATATGTCAATGCGGTAGGTGAACACTTCAAAAAGGTTATTCATACTGTTGTGGATAACTTTTGCGACCATGCTGATGATGTTATAGAACTGTTTTCTGAATTAACTTCGGGGCATGCTTCCTTGGTTAAGAAATCTGGAAAAATGGGTGAAGCAGGTGATCTTTTAAATGAAAAGCCCTTTGCTTGTATTTGCGAAAAAGAAGCTGCATTCATGGAAACTTCATCTTTGGAACATGATTCGGCGCCTAAAGTAATGGGAAATTTAGGGTCAGGATCTAAAAAGAGTATCTCTGACGGGAGTGTTTTTACTAGTGGTAAGCTGGATAAAAATTTTTCTTCCACAGTGGATTCACTTTTAGAGCATGGAGATGGTACAGTGATACATGAAACATCAAGGATAGAGATTGATGAGAGCGATTCCCTTGAAACATGCGCTGCTGTTGGGTTTGAACAAGAAGCAACGTCTGTTGAAGATCTTAGTCAAGTTAAATTACCAAGTGAGCCACAGTTTCTGAATAAAAAGGAGGATTCTGATGTCATGCTTTCAGAAACTGATATATTTGCAGCTGAAGGATTGAATTTCTCAACAGGGAATTTCTGTAATTTGATTCCATGCGATGTTAATTTGACATCAACTCCATCTTTTACAGAAGCCAATTCATCAATTTCCTGTAAAATAAATGCTACTAGCGAGCCATCTCCATCTTATTCTCTTTGTAGTTTGGATTTAGAATGTCAGGAGGAATCATGCCTATCGGAATGTAATGGAAGCAAACTTACATCGGGGAATGGACATAGAGAGAGAGAAATCTCTTCGACACACGGTATAATGGGTTACTTGTTGTCTTGATCTGTACTTTTATGATATCTCTTTACCTATATTTCTTGTTGTTTTCTAATATATCATTTGTCTGGCTATTATGGGATTCATATTTTGTAGTTGTTTATTTATCATCTGCTATTTCAATCTGCTTATGATTATATTTTTGCCTGTTTTGAAAAGCTAGGAGGGATGTTTTCAAAGGTGAAATTCTAACCGACTTATTAGAAACCATGTATCTAGTAATAGGGATGCCATCTCATGCCATAATCACCTATCCTTGATTTCCCTTTCTCTAATAGGCTGATTCAATTTATAGGTGATTGTTTTGTCACCAATCATTTCATTTTTATACTTTCTGCAGTATTTTTTTTTTTGTTCAAGTTTGTGATTCTAATCTTTTTATTTCCTAAGAATTCTTTTTTAATCATATTATAATGAAAGATCTTGATTTTCTTACTTGTTGTGATTGAAAATTATGATTGGCACAATGTAAAAGCATGCGCACTACTTTCTATTGTTCCAGTAAATGAGCCAGACTTTAAATTAAATTGTTCAATCCCTTACCTCAGAGAAAGTACTAGATTTGCTAGACTAGCTACTTGGTAACTTATCATCACGTGGTTATAAAAATGAGGCTTATGTGTAATCGGTCTTATTAAATTTGCAGTTAAGCTGTTTTGATGATATAGATTCATAAATATTTATGCTATTCTCTTGTAATGCATGGCTAATAATGTCCACATTTGTAGCTATAATGCTTGATTTCTTGCATGTTCTTGAGTCGACACACTTGCATGATAAGTTTTCCCACTTCATATGGAGTGTGAGTTGGAATGCAAGGATTTAGTAGATTTCATATATCATGTTATAATAACAGCAACAACAACAATAACAAACCTTTATCCCACTAAGTGGGGTCGGATATATGAATCATTTTTCTCCATTGCATCCTATTGAGTGTCATATCATCATTTAATTCTAACAGATTAAGATCATTTTTTATGCAATGTGCCCAAGTCTTTTTCGATCTACCTCTGTCTTTCTTAACATAAGTCGAATCTTAGACATTTACTCTCCTAACAAGATCATCAGATGATCGATTTTATAATGTGACCAAACCATCTAAGATAACTCTCTCTAATCTTATCGGCCACTGGAGCTACACCAATCCCATCACATATATATTCATTTCACATTTTGTCTCTTAAGTGTCAAGCCACTCATCCACCTAAGCATTCTCATCTCAGCAACACGTAACTTTCAGATATCAAGTTGTACATTAAATATGTGCTAGCACTGACCCAGAGGAGTTCTAACAGTTTAGAAGAAAAGAGTATGACGAAGGAGGATCCGCTGACAGAAGATCATGAGCCCCACTTGTTCGACCGAGTGAAGGTGTTAAAGCTAAAACCAACAAGTTCAAAGCCTACTGAGCCACGAAGATGATTAAAAGACAACCCAATGATCTAAGTCCAAACCATTTGGTTAAAAACGAGACAAAGAAGCATCCAAGCCAACTACTATGGAAAAGCTGATATGAGGGAAGATCCAGACCCTCAACATCTCTAGTCATTTCGGGGAAGTCTAGAGGTCCCGTACAAGGCAATGAGGATCAACAGCCTAACTACATTAACCAATCGACTCATGCCGACTAGGCTCAGCCGACCGAGCTGACCCTGCCGATCAAGTTGATCCAGTCAATCCGAAGCCAACAAAGATTAGCTAGCCGAGCCAGAGAATAGCCAAACTACTAGCTTACCCATGTAAAATAATAGAAATTTTCTAGTACGGAAGCAGGGGCAAAAGTGTAACATCATCATGTTCTACCCTCTCTTCTATAAATAGAGAGACCATTTCATGAATAAGAGACAACTAATTACTATTCATTACTATTCACTTTTCTCTCTCTCTCCCTCTCTCCTTTTGCTCTATTCTTTAGGTGTGATTCACAGACAAATCATGATTCAACACATGGTCATAGCAGTTATAGGAGAAGTCTTAAAGGTCCATAATTTAAAAGTAGGAGGAACCCTATGTAAGTTTTATGTCATCAAGGGAATGAACAATCTTGCCTCGGAGTTGGTAATCTCAAGGAAAATAAGAATTGAGAAAAACTTGTTTCTCTATGTTAAATTAGGTTTGGATATTGACAATGATTGAGACATAATCTACACAATTCAATATACTGATCATCAAGCACTCACTCAAATACAACGATCTTATTCACCAATGACGAAACTTGTCTGCCTTACAACATTTATTTTTGGGAATGTTAGGTGTGATAAAATAGATCAGATGGCATGGTGTAGAGAACTCAAAATTTATTGTTGAATGTTTTAGTTCGACTCAACATAAATGTAAGTTCATGATTAAGCAATCAGGTAAAATATAAAAGGAGTGTCTTGCAAATCTATATACTAAACCTAATTTGATTAATTTTGGATATTGAGAATTATGAATTCTATTAATTTTTACAAGGATCATAAATCCTTATTAATGAATATTGAAGAATTGATTTTAGATTGAATGGGAGGTGAGCGACCCTCAATCCCATTGCTAATCTTCTGAGGTTAATAAAATAACTCAATATATATCTAATGACTGTTGGACGTGTTTCTAAGAGGTCTAATTGTTAGTTTTTGTGTTGGGCCCCTAATCAGAAAATATTTTTATTTACTTTAGCTTATTCATAGAAATAACTAGAATTGGTACTTACTATTGTTATGCTTCTTTTAAAATTCATTATATTACCCATATTTTTTTCATCTAATTTAACTACATGCCTCATCCAAGTAAATGATTGTTAAATTTTTGTATCCTTAATGCAAGTGTAATAATAAAGGTAATGCAGATATTTTCCTATGACTTAATGTTTTTGATGATAATATTTCTCACATCTTTTGTTATTAGTGTTGTGATCATTCAACTTAGGCCATGATAATATGTTTTATCATACTATTCAATTCATGTATTTGAGTTATTACTATGAGAAAGTCATTGGAAAACTCCGTATCTACCGATGCTACCTTTTTATGAAACAACACCCTTTAAAATCCTAAAACCACACCTTGTTATACCTCTACTATTTGTAGCCCTACAATCGCCTCTTCGCCTTTACAAGTTTATATTCACCACGTTTTAGCACCTTGTTTCATCATGTCGACTATTGCTTAGCATATGATTTCCATTGAGCCAGCAATTCTATATCTTCCAATTGCTTTCTACCATATTAAGTTCCAATGTAGTAACCATTCATTACATTTGTCTTGTATTATATCTTTTCTTTAGTTAAATTTTCCTGTCTTTTGTTTATTATCTCTTTTCCCAAAATGCACCAAGAGATTCTACCATGGTGTTTAAAATTGGATTGGGCCAGTTGGTCTGATTGATTCAATCGTGAGCTGATCTTCTAGTTCATTCTGCCCGGGGTTGAAAACCTCTTTCTTACACAAGATCATGCCATTGAATTGGTGAACTCAATTTGTTTTAGTTGAATTGGTTGGCTTTAATACATTTCAATTTTTGTTTTTTTTAATTTTGATTGGATGGCTATAAATAAAAGATTTAGATTAAAACAGATAAAATAATTGAAATGTTGTGCCACAAAATTTTGTTTTAAAATTATATTCAAAATATTCAAAAGGTAAGTGTCTTGAATTATTATATACTCAATTAATGAAAATATCATTATTGCATTTTTTTAAATTATATTGAAATAATTTTAGTATTTCTTGCGCAATCTTGTTTAACCTTGAATTTTTGAACATTGAACCTCTCTTTTTAGTTCAATTGTAGTTTCAGTTTTCACAATCTCGTTGTATTTGATCTTAATTTGAAGCATGCATGGTCAATGAGTGCTTTTCTTCATCATTTGGCTTTAGGGCTTAGTCACACCCTCTATTTTGGTTAACTCTACTTCTATCAATCAAAATTTGTTGTAAAATCGTATCCTAATGGCTTATTGACTAGTATAAAGCTTGCCTATTGGCTAAAGGATATTCTCAGATTTATGTTATTGAATATTTTAAGCCTTTTCACCATTTCCCCATTTATATTATGTTTGACATATTTCTATATGTAGTTAATCAAAGATGGCCTATACTATATGTGCTTGTTCAGTAATCTTTATTGGGTTCTTGCTAAGGGTCTCTTTATGGAAGTTGCAATTTATCCAGTTTTTCCAGATAAGCAGCTTATTCTGATAATCTGTTGATCAGCAACTTATCCTGATAAGCTGATGAGCTGTTTGGTTTGTGCGTTTCGAAAATAGTTGATTTTGGATAAATGATCATTCTGCCCCTAATCTAGACAAACTGTTTAGAACAAAAAATATCATTTCTGTAAGATTCAAACACAACACAATCAACAATGTTATCATTTTAAGAAAATTGATTTTGCCATATGATTCACAACATGTATACGGACAACTATCGGCCGTATCCCAAAATGAAAGGTAGCCTGGAGCAAAAAATCAATTGAAGGGTAACAACTACATAGATATTGCGTCCATGAAAAAAAAAATAATAAGTGAAGAAATCAAATGCAATAGCACAAAATGTCAAAATCTGCTGTAATAAGAGACTCAAATCAAGAAAAAACTGTCCGATCGATGGCAGATCAAAGCAAATCCACCAAGTAAAGACGCGAAATAGATTCTAACCTGAATGAAGTTCACGATCAACCCCGAAAGGAGGAAGAGAACACCGAGAGGAACCACTACCACGGACGCTGGAACCGCCATGGCTGCAAAAGAAGACGATGGTGGGGGTTTTGTATGGATTTGGGCGGGGGAGTCTCAGAATGCTCGTTGGGGTTCTCCGAAATGAAGAAAGGAGCAGGATCAGAGAGGGAGATAGAGGAGTGTTGCGATGTGTTGGATCGGAGAGTGAGATAGAGCTGCATGAGTTAGAGAGGAGCAGGGTTTTGCTCCATCGAATGTGGGAGAAGACGACACCGAGGGCGTGTATTGTCTTTCACTCGAACGAAATGTGGATCACAGGTTCTTGCCCGCGATCCGCGTCTAATAGTAAAAATTGAACGACGTTTCCTAAAACGCCTATAAAACGTGATATTCAAACACCCAGTGGCGTTTTCAAAACGTCATCGCTGCGAATAAGCTCTCCCAAATGCACCCTAAAACAATTTATATGCAACAACCTCTCGAGTATGCTGTTTATGTGGGAGAATAAACTTTGCAAGGTTTTAAAAACTATATATGGATTGAAACAAATTCTTCATGCCAGTTCAATAAAATTTGTAAAATTTTTGTAGTACAATTGATCACTTTATATTTATTTGTCATTCTTCCTATGCCACTGTGATTTTGGCTTTTTATTGACGACAACCTTGTCATTATAAGTGATATATCAAGCATCATTGAAATAAAATTGATCTTTAGAAGATATTTTCCTCAAAATATCTGTGTAATCAAAATGCTTCTTTGTATTGATTCTGCATATAGCTCAAAAGGTAATAATCTCTTTTTGGAAGGGATTACGTTATAGACATTCTTAAAGAAATGAGGCTTTTTGTTTGAATCTACTATACTAGTATGAAAACTCTACTTTCATCTGAGGATGATGAAAGCTACGGGGATCATACTCGATAATGAGTTCTTTTTGGAAAACTTATCTAATTGTCACTTTGTCGAATATACTTTTGTTGGTAGTGTGGTCAATTAGCATTATGTAATCCAAAAATTATATAGTGGAAGTTATCTTGCGTATTTTGAAATATATCAAGAAATCCCTAAGAAAATGTCTTGTCTATCAGAACATTTTAGAGAAACAAAGCCTTGTTTTAATGCTGACAATGCTTGCTCTTTTGAAGATTGAAAATCATTTCCGAGATGTGTTTTTGTTGGTTAAAATTTCTTATACTGGAAAAAAGTAGGATACAAATGGTTATAGCTAAGATTAAAAGCTAAAGTTGAATATCATGCCATATCTCATCCCATTGGTGAAATGATGTGGAACAAAACTCTTGTAGGAGAATTTGGTTTTCCTGTCATTCAACCTATGTTCTTTAACTATGGTAACCAGCGACCTTCTACAGTGCAAGCAATCCTAGATGAAATAACTTAATATATTGAAGTTGAAAAACTCTTCATTAAAGATGCAATCACGATCGATAAAATCATCACTAATGTATCACTATCAAGTGAAGAATAATTGGCTGATATCTTTACAATGCTTAGAAACTCTTTCATTTTTTTTTCAATCTTTGCTAGAATTTTTTATATATACACTTCAATTTGAGAGGGAATATTATTATAGTAAAATAAAAATAAATATGCTTGGAAAGCACTATATTATGAGATACAATTTTTTTATAATCTTGTCACTTCTCTAAGCACAATATTAGGGGAGAACAATTTTCTATCTTTCTAATTGAGGATATTCCTCGTTATTTTCTTCTTTTTGTACTTCTCTCATATGTATATATATAGGCAACAACTTCCTGTGAATAGTACAAACGAATTTTTTCTTTGTTTTGAATATCAATGATATCATAACTGTATTTTTGTTTAGTAATCCGTATATCATACTTGCTGCAATACCACAATTATATCTTGTGCAATGAACGTTCTGTTATCTTTATATTTCTTTTGCATAAGCTGACTGATGTGCTTTCAACTGCCAATTTCTCTAGAAAATTTAAACATATCTAGCAGGGAAGAGTTTTGCAATTCGTCTATTTTTAGTCTGAAGAATGAAGACTTGAACGAATTTGAGGATGTAAAACTCGAAGATGATTTTGAAGCTGTAAAAGCTGAGAATGACTGGGATGACATGTTAAAGGCTGAAATTGCCTTGATTTCATCTCTGGCAGCAAAAAAAGAGTCATCCAAGGTAGAATATTTATGATATTTATATTTTCATAAAATATTATACTTTTATTTATACACGATAGCCATTTTTATATAATGCTAGATGCATTATCAGTCGGATTGATTTAGATGTGATGGAGAACATGCATTAGACTTTTTAGCATCATCAACATAAATATAGGCGTTGCTTCTTGAAGGGCAGTGCATGTTATCTAATATGATTCCATACACTGTTTTATATAATCTTTTTTTAATATATTTTTTCCTTTTGTAAATTGTTCTTTTTATTCTTGAGCATTACATTGAGTAATCCATTGGCATTACAAATTTTCTTATCAGCTCTATTAATTATGTAATTTAACTCAATACTCTCATGAGTTCTAATATCGAGCACTTTATTGGAATACCTGTCTTGGATGCTCTTTAATTAATTTACTAAGTTAAATTTTGAATCGCTCTAATCGAGTGCGTTTAGTTTCATTCCACCCAGATATGAATATCAAAAATAATATTTTAGATAAGATTCAAAATCAAAAGCTCCGATTTTATCAGGAGACGCCGAGAAGTATGCTTTTTTGCCGCAAGTTTTATTTTAGCAAAATTTTCAGCATGAAAATGTACGAGATAGGATTATCACAGCGTTACATAGCCTTGATTGGTAAATAGTTGAGTGTATTTAAGATACATGTAAATGAAGAGCTGCATGAGCAGTTCCTGGATTTGAAATTAAAGGAGAGGCATGTCCTTGGTATTAATATGATATTGTTTAATGAAAACCACCTTTTTTTTTAACATCTAAAAACAGTAGTGTATATTAGCATACTCAAATTGCTTATTTCGTTGGTCAGCTTATAATTTACTAACTTGTATTGATGTCCCTGTCACACCAATTTTGTGGAGTGCCAAGTTGAGTGGGTGTTGATTATACTATTGTTGAACCCTTTATATATAAGAAAGCAATACTTTTTAGTTTCTCTTTTTTGTATTAAAAATTAATTTCTTAGTTTTGCCTCACTCGGGGAATGAAATCCAAATTTTTTGTTCTTCTATATCAGAAAAAACTGAAGAAAATGCTTACTTCCAGATGGAGACCATCTAGGGGTAGTAAGCTGATGACTTTCCAGACTGATCTGCATTCTAAGACATCCTTAGACTCTGATTGGGAACTATTGTAAAACAACTGATATAATGTTTACTAATAATTTGCACTGAAGCCTGGTAAGCTTTTCAAGTCTGTATTTGAATGTATGGAATAGCAGGATGAACTTAATATATAAGCTTGCGCCTATTCATGGCCAAGGCTCAGAAGTTGTTCACTTCACTCTGGTAATCCGGTAACCTCTATGCCCTCCTATCCTGGTTTATCTTCTTTTACATGTAAGGAGGCATGAATTTAATGTTATAAAAAAAGAAGAATGTAATTTATTCTTGCTGATGTAAAACTTAAATCAGCATATTTTAATGATTTGCATTGAACCATGAACCGGAGTTAACATTTTAGATCTTCAAAAAGCTACTGCTTTTGTTCATATATCATAGAATTTGTTGTGACATTGTTCTCTGAAGTTTGTAATATTGATAGAAATGCTAATAATTTACCAAGCGTAGATTAGTTATCTCTTGCAGACTTTAGAATGGAGAATCTGAGTACATAAATTTGTGCAGAGTTAAATGAGATGATAAGGCCAAATGCTGAAGGGTAAAGATGCAATCACATTCAAAATTAGAGGGGTAGAAAATATTTGCTGGAAATTATCTGCCATTAGAATAATTCAACACAAAAGTTTACATGCGAAAAATTCAGAATTTTTGAAAGCCATGTTAAATGAGTACTCTGCAAACCACTGCTAAATCTACCCTGTAGAATATGGGCATTTGGAATGAGTCCAATCTGGGCCTAATTTTTCTGTGCGGACTCCTGACGTAGCTCTACTTGTCGCAGAGGTTATTCCTGACTTATTTTTAGGTTATTTTTGTGTTATTTTCAATAATCATGAAATAACCAAGAAATAACCCGTTGTCTTTATTTTTGGGTTATTTCTGTGTTTTCAGGATTATTGAAAATAACTCAGAAATAACCTGAAAATAACTCAGGAACAACCTCCGCGGTACGTAGAGCTACGTTAGGAGTCCGGACAGAAAATGCACTCCTAATCTGGGTGCCTATGAAGAGATTCTTTATAGCGCTATATCAATTCTTGATGACAGTTTATTAATGTACTCTTGATAGGAGGTCAAATTGGCTACATCCATGTCGTACCTGTGTGCATATCATTTTAACGGACGGAGAAAATATAAACAACAAACCAATACTTATTGATTTTTAGAAATATTTTGCAAGCACTAAATAATTTTTCATTGCAAGTTTCAGTTCTCAATAGAGATGGGCTAATGCTGCACTGTTGAATGAGTATTTTGTAAATTCTTCTAGACTTTCCATCATGGGCAAGTACTAAAGATGAATCTCACAACCATATGTAATAGATAATAGAATAGAAGATAGCCATGCATAATCTGTCGTTGGTCATCCCTTTCCACCATCGATAGCCATCAGTCACCACCTACTACCAAGGAGTTCACATCATCATTTTATATGGTTCGGGTAAAGAGAAGTATTTGCATGCCTCGCAAATGTCAAAAATGAAATTTCTGTTGTAAATTTTATATGGACTTAGATGATTTTGAGTGATCTAATGTTCAACAAGGATGGTAAGGGATGATCCACAGAGGGTTGAAGTTATCGCTGGATCTTCAAATCAAGAACTGCTCTCAAATTCCACTCCTCCTCCTCCTCCTCTAGTTATCGCCGGAGTGAAATTCTTTGTAAATACTGCATTATTTCGAACCATTCTATCGAATGACTCATAATGACTCCTTTAATCAGATGATATTTTGCTGACATTTAAGTGCCTTAATGATGTCAAAATTGAGTGTTCTAGGGATCGTCAGATTCGTCTCATTAAGACGCTCAATTTGATTATAAACTTGTCAAATTTGTATTCTATTCGACCCTCTAACTAATCAACCAAAGCATCTAAAAATAGTTCAACAACTTGGTCCGGAATTGATTTGACTCAGATTTAATTAATTTTTTATGTCATTGTGTTTGTTTTATTGAACCAGTCAGTTTGACTATTAAGTTTATTGAGCTAGAAGTTCAAGATTTTTAATTTGAGTTTCAATATTCCTTCTTTAAAAAAAAAACCTCAAAATCCTCACCAATTACCACGAGATTTGTGCTATATAGGAAAATTTTTTGATGAAGTATCAATTCCTTAAAATAAATCATTAGAACTATTGGATGGATGATCCTTTATATGCAATTCATGCCATTCATTAACAGCATATAAATTTATTTTAGTAATTGTACTATCACTAAAAATTAATTATTTTCTCAATACTAGCAAATAATTATTTTCAAAATTATAAACAAGTGTACATACTTTTTTACACTCAATTGTCAATTGTCTCAGCCAACTCAATTGTCAATTGTCTCAGCCAATCCTCTACTGTGTCTACCCAGTCCTTGGGTTTGATCGGTTGTAAACATGGGCGGTGCTTTCATTTTGCAAGAGTTTTTAGAAATCTAGACTTAAGGCTAGATAATTCTAAATGTAATGTAAAATTATAATCTATTTAAAATTTATTTCATAGTTGGTGAATTTCAATGTAAGCAGTTGCCGATTATCATTGTCAGTAAGTCGTGGTTGGCGTTCATCATGACCACCCATAATCGCGGCCGGCTTGCCCTCCGGTTGCCCGCCGGCCACCATCCACCTTTTACTGGTGTCATCTTGCTCCTGACAAACGAGTAGTTTGCATTGGGGTGTTTGATTAGTAGTCGTCATTTGACATTATATCCTTGATGAGATTTGAGTTTTCATTTTTTTAAAATAATTTTATGTATTTCTCAGTGTTTCTCTAAGCTTTTCTTCACATATAAAACTCAGTTATTTCCGGCAACCTCAAAATCAAATCTTACATATTGTTACCATCTCCTAAGCTTCTTAATATATAGGACAAACAACTCCTTTACCTCTTCAAAATTTTCAAACTTGAGGGAAGCTTTTGCATTGATAATTGATTTCCTTTCCCTTCACTTAGAGCCATATAAATTTGTATCTAGCTCCAACACACACCCAAATCAATCTAAAGTATTCTCAACTAGGCACTACCTTTTGGACACCATAACAATATCACTCTTCCCCTTTACACCACTTTAGCACCACCACTCCAAAGAACTTCCATATCTTCTACTCATTATTTTATCTCATCAAAAGGGCTAGAATGATGCTCCTGTTAGATGACTGCCGATCACCTAATATCAGGATAAGATTTTTAAATCCATAATGAATATATATTGCCATAAAATTTAATGCTAATATAGATTTAACTATTGATGATAAGATTTCATGGTGGAATGAAGGAGGTATACCCTATTATTATGAAAAAAATGTGTCTTTAGATTGACAGCAATTATCTGGAACAATAATTATAAAAAAATTTTAAAACATTCTAAAGAATAATGATAAAAAAAAAGTTATGGTAAAAGTCATGCTAATGTCACAAGCATCATAGAGCTTCATCCTATGTGACTTCTAAGCATTTTCATTTCAATATTTGGGAAATGCTTTCGTAGAATATCATTTATCTTGATGCTTGTACTAAGTTCTTTTTCGAAGGCATGTGCAGTGGCTTAATTAGAGGCATGAGCCCACAAAGCACTAGGGACAATGTGCTCCATCATTCTACATGATGCACACCTTTTATGTGGTCCTCATATATAGGTTCAAAAGCTCTTTATTTTTGTTTTCAAAGAATTTAACAATTGAATGTTTTTGCCAAATATTGCAACTTTCACCCCAAATGAGAACCTAACATTTGGCAAAGTAAGAAATTATGCTTGGTGAGAGAGTAGATTGATGAAAATATAGTTGACACAGTGGATTTACAACAACAACAACAACAACAACGACAACAAGGCCTTAATGCTACTACGTGGGGCTTAGGATAAGTTAAATATTTATCAAATTCGAATCATTTTTTGAGTTGGCTCGACTAATGAGAAGTTGATTTTGGGTAGGCTCAAAATTTATTATGTAAAGAAGGCTTAAATAAAAATTAAGTATATAAAATATATAAAAATATTAAAAAGGGCCTTTTTTTTTCTCATGGGAATTGGCACTGTCACTTGAGTTGTCCATCTAATGGGCCAATTGGCGATGGGTGGGCCGCTTGGTAAGCTAACCCAAACCTTTTCTTAATATTAAAGATTTCGTTAAGTCTACTTAATTATTTTCAATAGATTTGCTTACGCAAATTTTCAGCTTAAATATTTTTTATTTGATAAAACTCCTTTTTAATTGTTAAAATTTTCATTTTAGAGAAAAATTGCATTCTTTTGTTTTTTAATAAATATTTTTTCTTATCTATTTTTTTAAAAACTTCAAAAAATTTAAAAAGATTCTCTTAACATCTATATTTTTAAAACTTTTGATAGTTGATTTTTTAGAATAAGTTATAATATAGTAAAGAGAACGTTATGATAATTAGTTGATTTCGAGTTTGCTTGTGGCAGTTGTAGTTTATTAATAAATTGTTGCGGATAAGCTAATTGTCTGTTTGTTTTTTGTAGTTTAAAAATAGCTGTGTTGCAGCTGTTTCAAAATAAATGACCATTCTGACCATGTATTGTAATCTTGTTTACAAAAAAATATGTTTATACTAGCTCATCCCATATTTGAAAGCAAATATCCAGTTCAAGCATTACAAAATAGAAATAGACTTCTCACTTAATAATGAGTAACACGACTATCAAAATTTTAAAAAAAACTATTAAAATAACTATCAATAATAATAATATTATTATTTTTAAAATACAGTATTTGTAGGTCAAGAGGCAAGCCCTCCTCCAGAAAAACTCTACATGCCCGATCACTCTCAGCAGTGGAATCCTCCAACCCATTTTCCCACCTAAAAAAGTCACAGTTTTCTGTTCTTCTCCTTGGACATTTATAAAACTATCTCTCATAGCCGCGTGACTGCCGTGAAGTAAAAAGGGAACATTATAGTCTACAACAATAGTGCAATCCTCAAGCTCATTTTTCCTAAAGATTTAGAACAACAAAAAACAAATTCTTAGGTGCAATATTAGCGAAAGAAAGTACTGTGTTTTATTAAACTTTGAGGTCTCATAGAACATAACATAAACCAAAGAATTTTTCATTGCAAAAAAATAGTAAAACTTATTAAACAAAAGATTCTTGGTTGCATTTAAACAACATAATACCGAGCTTGCATGTGTCACATATGCATATTACAAAAAAAAAACATCTAGAAAAACCTAAAAACCCATAACACTTAAAAAAAGAGAGAAACTTAACTATCTTCATTAGAATTTCACATGTAAAACCATATAATATCGACATACATGTCATCCAGAAGAACTCATTAAGTTAAACGTCTTATCATAAATCTCTAATACCACAAAAAGCAAAAAAAGATAGAAAAATGCAAAAGGAAATAAGACATACAACTTGCATAAAAACATGACTGTAGTAAAAATAGAAAAATGCAAAAGGAAATAAGACATACAACTTGCATAAAAACATGACTGTAGTAAAAATCAAACATAATGAACAAAATTATACACAAATTGTATAACATTTTGATACAATAAAGAGTGAATGTCTTCAACAACAATTACAATTAACAGAATAACAAACAACATTCTCTCTTATCACCCTCCAACTATTAGATATGTAATTTGTTCTCTCAACTCTATCATCTCGCAGGAATCTTCCTCATCCCGAGTGAAGGTCTTGAGAACATCTTTTTCAGTTTGTGACAGGCTGTCCAAGCTGATAATCATATTTTCAACAGTGACAGGTGCATGATCCTCGTCCACCCTACGAAAGTTGATGTCATTGCAAGAAGGATGACGCCGAATATAATTATGGAGAGTCATCGTGACAATCATAATCTGCTCCTATTTGGGAAATGACTAAGTTAACATATCGTGAAATATAACCAATTTTTTCATCAAAATACCAAAAATTCTCTCAATGATATCGCGGGAGGAGTAGTGCCTTTTGCATTCAAACCTACTGAGAAGTATCTACAAAATTTCTTGGAAGAGTGCTGAAATCATTCCATTAAGGCTATCAAAATGACTCGTTGTTCGCGAACTTATCTTGTTCGACTCTTTCGCTAAGTTAACGAGCCGACCACGAGCAAAGAATTATTCATTCGTGTTCAGCTCGTTTTGGCCCAAAATACAACTTATCAATTATATATATATATATATATATATATATATATATTGATGATTAGTATTTTTTAAAAAAAATAAATTGACTACAAGGATACAAAGATTTATAATCAATTAAAAACATTAATTAAGAAAATAGAATAAAAATTATTTAATTAAATTCAAATGATGTTTTAATATAAACAATAATTTTGAATTTTGTTTCGACCCTTAATATCTTATGACTATGTGATTAGTGTTGTCAAAACAACTCTTTGTTTGTGAACAAAACACACTTTTTGAGCTCGAAATATAGATGAGCAGACACGAGCTGAGCCTAGGCTCGCTCGTGTTCGGCTCGTTTACACCCCAACGTTTCATAGCTCCTCGGATTGGTTCATTCTACAATATGTAGAGGGTTATTGCTAACACCTCTCATTAAGACATTATAGCATATTCATGAAGTTCATGATTTCTGTGAAGTTCCCCCAGCATATCGATGAATGTCGTCAGTGTCATGCAGAACATATTGTTGAACCTCGTTGGTTGGCCCACTGGTAGCTCCCCAACCCATTTGACGCCAACATAGGAGGATGTCATGCAAGTGGAGCATTCTATGTACGAGTTATAATACTTGTACATCAAAAACACGGTAGCTACAACTCTTCTTCTACACCTTTCTCTATTAGCATCCATGTATTTCAGTGTCGAAGTAGCTAACACATAAACATCAATGAGTTAGCTACAATCATATAACGTTATGAACAAAACCAAAAAAAAAAACATTACTGGATTAAATAGTGAATATAAGAAGAATGAAAAACTCATAGGTAAAGTGACACTTCCAAGCAGCAAAAATGTCCAAAGCAGCACAAAAAACCAGAAGCATCTAGTGAAAAATGTCCAAAGAAGCTAAAAAAATAACAATTACAAAATTTCCCACAAGAATCTAGTGAAAAAAAAAGTGTCCCTCAAGCGTTATTGTTTTCTTGAAAATAATGTAGGTAATCCACCCTACAGTGGGCGACCATCATTATGAAAAACTCTCTCTGGGTCTGATTTTCAAGCAACTCCATAGATAACAAATATAATGGCATAATCTTGTAAAGTTCTGAAGTTTCCACCATAATTCACATAATCTGCTGGACAGATTTTGCTTGTGGTGGGCCAGGGCAAATTGTGCATGAAGCTACAAACTATAATATCTGACTTCTATCGAAATCAATTCCCTTTTTTGTCTTTTTTCCAAATTTAGGTCGATCGGTTAGTGGATTTGACCCCATTGTAGTTCAGGCCGAGGACATTGTTAGAATCACATGTTTAGTTAGTTACCAAATTTATAGGGGTACAACCAAACATTGCCTCATTAGAGACACATGCATTGTTGCTCGTAGTCACGACACCACCAAACTTAAGGTCAAACTTCTCTTCCAACTTAGGATCAATCTCTCAGCCCACCACTCATCAGAATCATCAGTTGTTCGCTTTATCAAATTCCAACTCAAGTCTGTGGTTCCTCGCTTCAATTATTTCTAGATTTTCCAATTCATTTTCAGCTGATCCCACTTGTTTTTCAATTGCATCCCAACGTACTTTCTACATGTACTTTCCTTAAATTTTTTTTTATGATATTTTGCAATCTCTTGTTGTTGAAAGAGGTTGTCGACCTATTTCCCTTCTCAATCTTCTTTAGGCATATGTCGCAAAATAATTATTTGGCATCTTTATCCCACATTGCAGATGTACCTGCCTCTTTGGCCTTTACAAGTGTATATACCATCATGAAAAAATAAACGAATCAACGTAAACATTTGCTATAAAAATATTTAACACGGCTCAGAGAAAAATGAGAATGTCACGATAACATCTCCATTGCCCTTCCATACCACACCACCTACACATCACCTCTGCCACCACCTCACACACACAACAGTAATGTAATCAACTCCAAACGCACAACACACCATCATCACCTACACATTATAATGTTGTGACATTGCTTGTCTTGCATTATGGTGCAAGAATAATAGCACTCCTGTGCTAAAATGTGGCGTTGCAATAGTTTTTGTCTCCACCAGCACTAATAAGCTACTAATCCTAAAAGTGAAATGTGGCGTATTCTCAAAATAAAAAACGCCGTTTCCATATAATCAGGTAAAATGTGCAAAACAAACAGTACGGCGACGTTTTAAAAAACTTTGCCGCACTTATAAGCTGCCCCAAACGGGCCCTAAGACATTTAAAATTAGAAATGCTGTGTCCAAACACTAAGAATCTGCATAAAAAATTGGAACATTGGGTGCTACAGCACTGTGCATCTGGCATCATCGCAACATTGTATCAAATTTTTTTCAGACTATTCCAATTTATTATCTTGTTCATTTTCTATCTTAATATACAGAATCAACGCAATAAAAATACATAAAAATATACAGTTTGAACACAAATACTCAATAACTCTTTTAAAGTTTAACTTCATAGAACTATAATTCGAAGAAAACATAAGGGTCAGTTTGGGCCAGCGGTGCGGTGGCGATGCGACACGGCACCGCCGTTTTGTCTATTTGGCTAAACTGCATTTTGATAGCTTTTTCAAAAAATTGCTGATGAAATCTACGTTTTCCCACCGGTCCTCACTAGGTATGACGATAGCTTTCTAGCTACCCAAACAGATTATTTTTGAACATCAGATTATTTTTTTACAGTTTCATAGTTGTTTTTTAATAAGTTATAGCAGCCACTAATATACCCTAAATCTTTCATGTGAGTTTTCAATAATGAATACTAAGTTACCCAATATTGCTTAAAATTGTATCTCTATCAATATTCCTATGAATCATAATTTTCTGTAAATAGTTGACATATAATGATTTTCATTAATTAAAAGTTATAAAATTGTGTAGCTTAATCTTTTTCAAATAATTATAGTGCAGATTTTATTTCCTAAATATAATACAAGTAATTAATATAAGATAAAACTAGATAATTTAATTTTCAAGAGCATAGAAAAGAAATAAATATTAAAATATCCAAAAATAGCCTTATTTTTCCTTTTCCCTTCCATTTTTCTTTTTGACTTAATTTTTCTATTGATTTCACTTTTAAATTTCTTATTTTTATGCTCCAAAAAATCATTTTTATTGGCTAGAAATTTCAAACTTTTTAATTAAAATATAATATATTCCTCTCTTTGAAATGTATATATATTATAGTTCATATTAAAATTTTTATTTCAAGTATAATAATTTAGTCTATGTATACTAATCGGAGAATACATCATAATAGCAATGCAACCTCATGAATGAAGCCATAATAAATATATATAATGCAAGAATAGAAAAATATATATATTTATTATTGTTTCTCACTTGTATTACATAGACAGAATACAAATAAATAGGTAGAGAGAGAGAGAGAGAGAGAGAGAGAGAGAGAGAGAGAGAGAGAGAGAGAGAGGTGTAAATGAGCTGAACACGAGCGAGCTCAGGCTCAGCTCATGTTCAACTTGTTTATATTTCGCGCTTAAAAAGTATGTTCGTATTCGACTCGTTTTCCCAGCGAGCCGAGCACGAG